>CAUYLG010025489.1:0-68990 GCA_963573385.1 Cacajao melanocephalus
TTTTTTCCTTTAAAAAAACTGTTTTCTTTTGTTGTTACATTTTTTTTTTTGTCCTTAAAAAAAAATTTCGCCTTTTTTTTTTTTTTTTTTTTTTTTTGGAGACATAGTCTCGGCTCTGTCTCCCAGGCTGGAGTACAGCAGTGTGATCTCGGCTCACTGCAATCTACACCTCCTGGGTTCAAGTGATTCTCCTGCCTCAGCCTCTTGAGTAGCTGAGATTACAGATGCGTGCCACCACACCCAGCTAATTCTTCTATTTTTTAGTAGAGATGGGGTTTCACCACATTGGTCAGGCTGGTCTTGAACTCCTGACCTCATGATCTGCCTGCCTTGGCCTTCCAAAGTGCTGGGATTACAGGCATGAGCCACTGTACCCGGCAAATCTTAGCTTTTTTAAAAAAAAAATAGAGTCGGAGACTCACTATGTTGCCCAGGCTGGTCTCAAACTCCTGGCCTCAAGTGATCCTCCTGCCTCAGTCTCCCAATGTGCTGAGATTACAGGTGTGAGCCTGGCCAAAATCTTAGCTTTTAATTTCAGATCATCCTAAGTTTTTAAAGCAGTGTCCCACAGATTCTAATCTGAGATTACTAGTATTTAGCTCCCTCTCCCACAGTAACTGTGGACTAGATTGAACTACTTCTTGATTAACAGGTGTAAAAGTGAGAGGAAAGAAGGGTCCTTGGGCAACCCAAAACCACAGTAAAAGCACACCAGGGCTGACAATCCACACGGCTACTTACGAGGGTGGGCTAAACAGCAGCAGACTGGTGTCGACTGTGTCAGGGCCAGGGGAAGGCTGCTCTGGGTGAGGTGATATGGAGGATACAGAGCACAGTCCTGAAAGCTTGGCTCCTCACCCCACCCTCCTTGAGGATGGCAATCAGCCCTAGTCGTCACCAAACTATTGCCAAAGCTACAGAGATGAAGCCCCTGGTCCCTGTGCCATTCTTCTGCCCCTGGATAAACCAGCAACTGTATGTTGGTTTTTTGGGTTTCCTTTTTTGGGGGATGGGGTGGGTGGGGGAGTGGGAGAGGTGTTTTTTGAAGTATCAAAGTTTTTGAAGAAAAAGGAGACTGTAGGCTAAGTGAAAATACTGACAGAGTAGTAACTGATGGTCAAGTTGGCGGGGGGCGGGGGGGCTGGCTCTGCTGGTAGCAGTGTGCTCGATATAATCTCTCAGGAGGACGCAAGACACTGGGTACCAAAGGCCTTAAAAATGCACACACTATTTTAAGTAAATATTTCTAGGTCTGAATCTTAAGGAAATAAATAACTGCCTCAAATGATAAGACAAAGTCACTCCTTAAGATTTTTTTTTCTTTTGTAGCAGTTACCCCCAACTCCCCGCAAAATACCCCAGAAACTGAAAAGAATTTAAATGTTCAAAACTGGAAGTTGGTTAATAACATT
The DNA here is from genome assembly GCA_963573385.1 of Cacajao melanocephalus. Classification (NCBI taxonomy): domain Eukaryota; kingdom Metazoa; phylum Chordata; class Mammalia; order Primates; family Pitheciidae; genus Cacajao; species Cacajao melanocephalus. Next base: position 1,413 of record CAUYLG010025489.1, read on the forward strand.
ATATCTTTTAAAAATGGAACCATCAAAAATGACTCCATAGATACATGCTTTAAGCAAAATATCAAATACAGATAAGTTTTAAATACTTATAAAAATAAAATAAAAAATTAAGTTATAGAGCAGAATGAGGCCATTTTTGGGGTTTAAAATATTTATTGATATATGCCTAGAAACAGTCCGAAGAATACGGGCTGAAATGTTAATTAGTGGCTATCTCTTACTGATAGAATTACTGATTTTAGTTTTCTACTCTGTATTATTTGTGTTTTTAAGGGGCGGCGAGAAATTACTAAAAACACACCCCTTCCCTTTCTTCCTAACAACTATAAAGCCAAACTTAAGTGTACTATGATTTTTAACTGCAGTACTAGAATTCTAAGTGAGTCAATCCACCAGGCTAATATTTGTTTTAATCAAGACAGGGTCTCACTCTGTTTCCCAGGCTGAAGTGCAGTGGTGTGTCCATGGCTCATTACAGCCTTGACCTCCCGGGTTCAAATGACTACAGGCATGTGGCACTACACCTGGCTAATTTATTTTTATTTTTTTATAGAGACAGGGTCTCAACATGTTGCCCAGACTGGTCTTGAACTCCTGGGCTCAAGTGATCCTCCCTCCTTGGCCTCCGGAAGTGCTAGGATTATAGGCACGATGCTCTGTGCCCAGCCAGATTTATTTTAAAGAGAAGAAGGCAGTAATGTAACTTTTTTTTTAAGGTGAACTTTTTTGGAATAAAGGGGCAACAGGTCTCCAACTTACTCTCAAATGGTCCAGGTGAGGGGAAAAAAACACACACACACAGGGGCCCACACTAACACACAAAAAAGGAGGGTTAAAGTAATGTGATAAGGTGTTAATACTTGCAGAATCTGAGTAAAGAATATATGGGAATGCTTTATACGCTTTTTGCAAATTCTTTAAAGTTTAAAATTATTTTAAACTAAATGGTTTTTAAAACAATCATGCACAGAATAACCCAAACTTTATGAAATTCAAGTGTTACACACAAAATAAATTTGTGTGTATCTGTGTGTGTTTTTGTGAGAGGGAGAATAGTTGAGAATAATTAGAACAGGTTGAGAATTGAGAATTCTATTCCATTTAGTCCAGTTAAGAGTATTTAAAAACCTAAGCAGCGACAGGGTGTGGTGGATCACAACTGCAATCCCAGCAAGCACTTTAGGAGGCCAAGGCGGGTGGATCACAAGATCAGGTGATCAAGACCAGCTGCATCAACACGGTGAAAACCCTATCTCTACTAAAAATAAAAACAAACAAAAAAAATTAGCCGAGCATGGTGGTGCGGGCCTGTAATCTCAGCTACTCAGGAGGCTAAGGCAGGAGAATTACCTGAACTGGCAAGGCAGAGGTTACAATGAGCCAAGATTGTGCTGCTGCACTCCAGCCTGGGCAACAGTGTGTGACTCCGTCTAAAAAAAAAAAAAACAAAAAAAAAAACAACCCTAAGAAGCACTACATACATATATAATTTTAGAACACATTTTCAGCCCAGGCAAGAGTCAAGAGTTCATGTAAATTTGTGGAAGGAGTGAAAAGAACCCTGCCACAAATGTGCTACGGAGCCCTGCATCATCTCCGCAACAAAACACCCCAGGTTCAAAAATCTACTTCATCAAAGATCAAGACTAACTCTGGTTGGAACTGTTAAGTAAGTGGAAAGTTAATGAATACAAAGGACAAAGTCCAGAAAGTGCTGTCTGTAGTGCTCAGGGCAGGCATTAGCATTAGGAAACCCTCTGTGGTACAGGCTCTCTCAGTGGCCAACTGTTTGGCGATCTGCACATTTTTAGCACAGAACCTGGAAATGATACAGCTGTGCTGGTCGTTACAGAACTCTCTTTTTGTGTGACAGAACTGTGATAGGATCCCAGGACCTAACCCAGAAGGAAGCAGAACCATGTTTCTGCCTAGAGAAGGGGGTGGAGCAGATTCCAGGACACCGATCCAACAGAGGCTTCCATCACAGTGCCCTTTGCTACCTTATGAGACAGTCCGCATCTCAACAGCTGTAAGATACAAAGGAAGCACATATATTTATACTTTATCACTTTAAGTTGGCCAAGGAATCCTACTGTGAATAAAGAATTTCTATGATAATAAAATCCCATTTTTTTTTTCTATAAAAAGCAAACTTTGTCCCAAATGCAGGCACTTATCACAGAGTTTCCTTGGGGGAAGCCTACCTCTAAGGCCCTAGTTCTTGGTTCATCCCCACTCCATGACCTGGACAAGACCTGTGAGGGTGCCAATTTTAGTATCACCGTGCCTCAGTTTCTCCACCTGGCATGTGCAGTGATACTGACAGCCCTCACAGACTTATGGGGACGACTGCTGAGCTGATGTCTATAAAATGTTCTTAATTGCAAGGGCAAAAGAGTTATAAATACAAGGTCAAAGCAGCATTTAAAAACCTTTTTAAACTGCAACCACTTCTTTCTTTTGAAACAGAACCACAGGGAGGATCAAAGGGGTGTCACCGCTGACGTCTGCTCTCAAGGCCTCGCCCTCTACCTGGGAGAAACCCCAAAGAGAGGTCTACCATGATTTTTACCTTGACTAACAAAATCTCAGGACAAGTTGTACAGTGGTTTCCTGGAATGTTCTGAGTAGAAGAAACGGGAAACCAACGCAGCTTGCATAGCTTGTTACCTTCTATGAATGCTGGTGTTAAAAGCAAAAGGTAGCCTTGGGAGGAAGAAGTGCAAACACAGAGGGAAAACATTGTTTCCTGTTTCCCCTTGTCTCTTTCTCTGCCACAAACGCCTGGTACAGTGACCCAACTAGGTTGAAGCAACCTGCATAGTAAAATGCTTAACCTTGGCTAAGTTAACCTCCTCAGCCATTAAAAAAAGGGGGGAGGGGGGAGGGCTAGCAAAATCAAGCTTACGGGAAATAAACCCAATCAAAGCCAAGCAGTAACAAAGGGCACCAGAAACATTTCTACTGTATCCCATCCCACAGGCTGGCCAAGAGCCCGGAATTTTCATTACAACTTTCAGAGAGAGCGAGAGGAGGAGGAAAAAAGATTTCACAAAAGCATTATCAAGGCCCCAACCCAGGATGCCCTGCTGTACAACCAAAATTTGTAAGAGGTCAGCCTTTCAGGGAGTCAAAAACTCAGCATGTGGAAACTGGCAGGCCTTTTATACAGTGGGAGGGGTTCTTAAAACGACTACTGTTTCGCACTGAAGTCTCCGAGTTTCACAGATCATTAAAGGTTTCTGAACCACAGAGAAAGGAGGGCAGAGTTAAGGAAATAAATCAAAAGTTCCTCTGGGATGCACAAATGCCTACTTGGAACAGGCTTTCAGCACGAATATCCTCCACATTAAACAACAGGGAGGACTTTTCAAAATAAAAGCAGAAAAGAGATTCATTTTGTTATAAGCAACGCAGGTTCCCTTTGGTGTAAAGGTTATGTGTGCTATAAAAAATGACTCCTGCCGTGAGTGCTATAGGTAGGTGGAGGTTGGGCTTGGGGCAGAGGGTAGTGGTCAAAGAAAACAAGTAGAAATGAATAAAATGTCAGAGAATGTCGTGTTTGGGGGTACCCCAAACAAGTCTAAATGTCCTCCAATGATTTGGGGGTAGGATGTGAGGTAGGAGAATGGTATCAGAAAGGAATTTCTTTTACATTTATTCCTTGCTCAAGAACTGAAATCATTTCCCCACAGCCAGAAAGAATTCTCTTATTTGTGTGTGCAACATACGCAGTTGCAGACCTAGGGAAAACAGACCTTGCCGTTCTGAAGGCAGAGCCTCATGCTTCTTAAGGAAGCATCAGTTGTCTCAAAACCAGCAGAGGGAGTACAGCGTTTGAGAAGAGGAATGGCCAACCAGATTCCTAAGAGTTCATGTTTAGCTCTGACAATGGTTGTGAAGCTGAGCTATCTACCATACCTTCTGCCCTTGCTCTCCTATTATCCAGCAATAGTAAACAGAATGGAAAGCTGTACTACCTACGCAGATTGAATTAGCTTGTTCTAACAACCACATGAGGCAGCAGAGAGAAAAGTAGAACTGTCCACATTTCTGTCAAGATGCAGTTACAGTGGACAGCACTGTTTGAGGTAGAGGAATAGAGCAGGGGGAAGCTCAGTGAAAGGCAGAAAGTCCAATTTGTGCTAAAATTTGGAAAACTCACAGAAAATACCAAAGCAATGATTTTACCTTAAAATCCAGGGCTCCTAGGCCAGTCTGTGACCAGCTCATTTCCACAATTTTTGTTTATGAGAGGGCAGAAAAGAGAACTCTGTCATTCAAGCTTTGCTTTCAACAGCTAATCTGAAACAAAAGCAGCACACACGAAGACATATGTCTGCTAAATGGTCGCTATCTTAATCTTTAGCTGCAGTTTATCAAAACATGTAGGAATGGTTGAGAAATTAACTGGTGCTAAGATTATCAGCATGGACAAATTCCTGGGGAGGGCCTGGGGTCATGATCATAGCTAATGGTCCCTCTCCCAGAAGCAAAGAGCCTACTATTTCATGCATGATTGTGCTGTGCTTTGGCACTAGAAATCTTTGCTCAGGTCCATTCTAAGTGTCAAAATGGTGTAATTAATGGTTAGTCTGGGTATGCACTACTGAGTCAGGCAATGTTTTTTACTAAATCTGAACATTAATGCTTTTTCATTGTGAGAAATGAGAGCTGGGATAAAGACATGCTTACAGAACAAACAAACGTATATGTGACTTTATGTTAGTCTAGGAACTCTGCGCCGATGCACACACAGCAGGCACTGAGTTAACACACATGTATGCCTGCCTGCCTGCCTGCCTGCTGGGTCAAGGAGGGCTGGACAGGGGAGGGGGAGCGGCCCTGGCTGGGGGACATGGCTGGGGCCATTGTTGCCATTTTCTCCTCTTTGAGGACATCAGGTTTTACAGAGGGCCAAATAATAAAGGTCCACAAGACCTCACCCAGAATGGCTGTTGCAGGAAGCAGAGGCCTGAGCAGCCTGTAGCTAGAAGCCCGGGCAGGGGGTGTGCCAACTACACAGGCCCATGTGAGGAAGATGTTATGGCAATAATTTTCTGCGTCTCCAAGGGACAAGATCAGGACAACGTATGGAAAGTGAAGTGATGCAGATTTCGGCTTAACAAAACAAAGTGGCCCGAATAATGAAACTGTCCAAAACTACAATGGTTGTATTTAAAGGGTTCGATGTCCCTATTCTGTAGGAACGCTGTAGAAGATTCAGATAGTGGGAAATATCTCAATAGACAAGAAAGATACTTCAAGGACTTTCTTCAGCAAGGCATTTCAAATAAGTTTTAACATTTAAAACACCCACCCTTCAAAGAGCTTCAAGCCCCAAGTGTACATCTTCCAGGATGCCCAAGACTTCCCAAGCCCTCATCCTTCCATTGCAGTTAATGTCCATACTACATTGCTGGGTACTTGGTTTCCCTCCAGCTTGCACTGTGGCAGCCAGCCAGACATCCCCAGGGAGTACGACCACAGCTCCCTATTTTCTCCCCATGCTCAATAAGCTCAGTCAATGATTGATGACTGACTGGTATTAGGAATAAACTAAGAACATTTTACATTCACACTATCTAGTTAAACATCTCAAATAACAGATTTCCAGAAAAATGTTGCAACAAATGTAAGTATTTATAGACATGCCCAGTAAGATATGTAGCATTTGGAGAAATAGTAATTAGAACATAGTGCTGTACAAAAGAAAATAGCACACACTTTTGTTAGAGTCTAAGATATACTGGACAAATGGTTATTCCTATTTGTAAACATGGACATCTTAATAAAAATATAAAATGACTACATAAAGAAGCTTTATATCCTTTAACTCACCTGGTGGCAATAATACAGACAGAGTCACTTTTCTTCTGAGTCACCTGACAGATTCACTCAAAAGAAATAAGGGCTTCACGTTTTTGTTTTTTTTTTAAGAGATGGGGTCTTGCTAGGTTGCCCAGGCTGGACTCAAGATATCCTCCTGTCTCAGCCTCCCAGATAGCTGGGACTATAGAAGGAGCATGCTACCATGCCCTGCTAGAACTTCAAGTTTTGATGATCAAATTCAGCCCAGAGGACAAACAAATGCCAGTATTCTGGTGAATAGTACCAGATGAGCCAGCTTCCCATCCATCTCCCATAAGGTGGCAGACACATAAGGAAAGCTACCTTGGACCTTTCAGGCCAACCCATCTACCAGCTGATACTACAGAGTGAGCTTTGGACACACGACATGAAAACAAGCGGCCAGCTGAGTCCCGCCTAAATTTCTGACCTAAAATTATTAAAACTATAATATTTATAGTTTTAAGCCAGTAAATTAAATATACTAAAAGGTTTTGGTTTTTTGAAATTCATTCAAAAGTTTAGGGTTCTTTTTAGCCTCACATTATCCAAAACGTGTAGTTTGCCCCCAGTTCACTGGCTCTGTGCTTTATTCTGTGAAACTAGCCATGTATACAGATTCATTGGGCCTATTTCCTTTAGAACTTAATTATTCTTCCTATTGTTCCACAAATTGCAGATTCTCTCCAAATGAAAACACTTCCCTTGACAACTTAAGGCCACAAACCTCTGACCTAATTCAACGTGTCTCATTAGCACATTTCCAAAACAGAGCACTTGTGGGAAGAACCAAGTTCTGATCTTAGAAGCCCTGTGCCTAAGTCAATAATCAACAAGTCCCAAAGGTGCTGCACAGATGCTGCTCCAGCCCTGAAAATAATCAAACACACACAAGTTAATATTTCTTGCCAAACAACAATCGCAAAAGTCCACCTCCTGCACATGGGAACAAAGCAACAACGGCAGCAGCTGCAAATGCAGAAGCAAAGCATCACTGAAGAAAATCTCCAGCTTAACTTTACCCCCAACACCCTCAGTGGTGGTTCACTCATACAGCAAAGACATGGGATAAAAAAATTCCACAGACTGTTTTCAAGATAATAAAATGGCATATGATGATGACTCACTAACAGACTAAAAGGAAAAAAAAAAATCCATCAACAGTCATAGGACGCTTACAAAGCTGCAGAGATCTGGCAACAATAAAGCTCCTCCACCTCCCTTGGCTCTCCCCTCCAGTACACACATGTATGTGGGACATACAAAATGTGTGTGGTTCATGTGCACACCCTTTAGGGATTATTTTGAAGCCAAGTTGCAATTGGCTAATGGCTTTACTGCTTAAGACAGTATTTTATTCTTGACTGGCTTAATAAACCTGCTGAGAAAAATAAACAATGGATTTCAATCTTATAAATAATCTGGAACACAGAACTGCTGTGCCAACAGTAGAGGTGATTTACTGCGCACAGTAAACAAAACAGGAGGGACCAGTGTGTCACAGTTAACCCCAAATCCTAGTCCCATTGTCTTGAGACAGTAGGGTTCACAAGGGTTTTCTGTCTATTACACAAAGTCTAAGGCCTGGGATATCCAGGTTTCAAGCTGGTCTTAAAAATGAGCATCAAAGCAGATCAGGTGGAGGAGCTTTAGTGCTGCCAGATCTCTGCGGCTTTGTAAGCTTCCTATGACTGTTGATGGATTTTTTTTCCTTTAGTCTGTTAGATTTTGCTCACACTGAAGAGCAAAAGACGAGCAAAATGTTTCTTTAAAAACAATGTGGAGTTTTCATGTCTTAGGACCAATAATTATCTACCTAGGGTTACAATGTATTTCTAACCCATTATTTATACGTGTGTGAACACACACACACATTTCATTTTAAGTATGGCCTGTTACAGGACTCTAAGGGTACCATAAAGAGGTATTAAAATGAGGTCCCTGCCCAGAAGGCTTTATATTCTATATAAATACATATACGCATTCATGCACACATGTGTACAGAATAAAAATGCATGGAAAAGAGGAATCAGAGTCAAGTCCAAGACTAAAATAAATCTTAATTTTCTGGGTTTTTTGAGACAGAGTCTCACTCTGTTGCCCAGGCTGGAGCGTAGCGGCATGATCTCGGCTCATTGCAGCCTCGACCTCCTGGGCTCAGGTAATCCTCCTGCCTCAGCCTCCCGAGTAGCTGGAACTACAGCACCACCATACCCAGCTATTTTTTTTTTTTTTTTTTTTTTTTTTTTTGGTAGAGATGGAGTTTCACCATGTTGCCTAGGCTAGACTTGAACTCCTTGGCTCAAGTGATCCTCCCAAAGTGCTGACAGCATAAGCCACTGTACCTGGCCAAATCTTAATTTTAAGAGGGCGAAACACTACACAACTCTGCTAAGAGAGATGAAATGGGCCCTTTGTGTAACAGCAACCAGCCTGGGGAGGAGCAGAGGCAGCCCCAGCAAGACCTTTAGAAATGAGGGAACTCCAGCCAGGAGCGGTAGCTCACACCTGTGATCCAAGCACTTTGGAAGGCTGAGGCAGGTGCATCACCTGAGGTAGGGAGTTCCAGACCAGCCTGACCAACATGGAGAAACCCTGTCTCTACCAAAAACACAAAATTAGCCAGGTGTGGTGGTGCATGCCTGTAATCCCAGCTACTCCTTGAATAAACTGGAGGCTGAGGCAGAAGAACTGCTTGAACCTGGGAGGTTGCAGTGAGCCGAGATCGCACCATTGCACTCCAGCCTGGGCAACAAGAACGAAACTCCATCTCAAAAATAAAAATAAAGAAAAGAAATGAGAGAACTCAGGTACCTTTCAGAAAAGATCCCTGGCCCACCTGGCCCCTTCACTAGGGGCCATGAAGCTAACCACCCTTGTTCAACTCAGACATCCCGTCCTAGACAGCACAGGCCTGGGGTTACCAAAAGCTTCCTGAAAAATCCTAACTTTGTCACCTGGGATTGTTTAGACATTTCAATAGTCAAATCCTGGGGATTATGATGTCACAGTTGAGAGGATTCAGAAGAAGGATTTAAGACACTTCAACAGAACAAAGAATTATATTTCCAAAGCGGAGGAGGGGGGGAGACAGAAACATGGGCTATTAATACTGAAACTTAATTGAAAACTTAAACATCTCAGAAAACTCAGCTTAACAGAATCCCAGTATCTCAAAGGAAGGTTTCTCCTGTTTGCTTTTCTTATTTACCTAACACAATTAATGGTTTTCAAATTACATATGACAGAAAAAAAAATCTTACTAGGGGTGGGGGGATGCCTTTCCCATGTTGAGCAGCTGGCACTGAGGCTGAGGTTAATGCTTTGCTTTTCAAAACAATACTATTAATTTTCACTCTATTTTCCTAAGCATTACTCAAGGGTATAGCTTCAAATAAGATTAAAAATGAACTATTTATTCAAGGATTTTAATTTCAGATACATTTTGAAACTTGGTTTTAATGTCAGTTTTCTAACAGATTAGATAGATATATTTTAAAAATATCAGCTAACTAGTTTTAAAAGTCAGAATGGGCTCATAGAGCTAACAAGGCTAAAAAAAATCTATGATATAAAATATAAGCTCCAAGTGGATAAACCCACTGAATTTAACCACAACTTGAAAGTCTTTCTGAAGACCAATTCAAATCTTCCACTTGTTTTACTAGCTAATAAAATGGTGGAGTCTAGGCTTAAAAGTCCAGGTAATCAAGACACAGCCAAATCATAAGAAATGCAGGTTAGCAAATACCAGCAGTAAATAAATTACTGATCCTTGCAAGCAACACTTTGTTGAATTCTAACACTTTAAAAGTCCCAGGCATACTTCATTTGAGGGCAGTTTCTATAAGTAATACATTTCATATAATTAAAGCACTCTCATGCCATTCCCCCTCGTTTTCATATGTAGGAAAACGCCAAGGCCAGGCTGTTTACGCTGAGAACAGCAGCTATCCAAGGCCCTTGGTTTAAAAGTCACCTAATTTTTTAATACCTCCTTTTCTTTCCAACATCAGCACCAAAAGTCTCTTACATGCAAATTACTTAACTGCTTCACTTACACAAGGGACTATCAACTAGTCTCTTTTAGATTACCTTCGCTAAAACTGGGCCACTGCCCAGTCAAACATCCATACAGTTCGGACTATCAGAATTGATTCAAGCCTCTGCTCCATATTAACGGGAATGAACTCTTCAGCACAGGAATAGCTATAGGATCACAGCATCTGCTGCCAAAACGCAGTGCCTGTTTCTACTGGCAATCACTTTCGCCTCAAATGGAAAATTCCAACTGTTTATATCTATGTGAGCACAAATTATTAGGAAAAACAGTATGGCACATAAATGTGTCTCCTCTTACCCATCTTGCCAGCCCCTCAAATAACTTATATTTCTTTTTCATATATAAGGAATGCAAGTAAAAGAAAGCAATGCCTGAAAACACTGTGGTATTAAATTTTGAAGACTATGTAAACTTCATATTAATAAAAGGAGGCCATCCTTCCAAATAAAAAGGCTTATTAGAAACTGAAAGACAGTCTGGCATAGTCTAACTCACGTGCTATGACTGCATGCCACAAAGTAAAGAGAACAAGATTTTTGTATAAAATAAGACAGGAGTTACAATCATGTTTCTAGGAAAAAAAAAATGGGAGTGGGAATTGAGAAGAGAAACTGTATTAAGAAATCCCGGCTGGGCACAGTGGCTCAAACCTGTAATCCCAGCACTTTGGGAGGCTGAGCTGGGTGGATCACTTGAGGTCAGGAGTTCGAGATCAGCCTGGCCAACAACGGCGAAACTCCATCTCTGCTAAAAATACAAAAATTAGCAGGACATGGTGGCGTGCACCTGTATTCCCAGCTACTCAGGAGACTGAGGAGGGAGAGTCACTTGAACCTGGGAGGTAGAGATGACAGGGAGCTTAGATCGTGCCACTGTACTCCAGCCTGGGCGACACAGCAAGACTCCATCTCAAAAAAAAAAAAAAAAAAAAAAAATCCTATTATTGACAATGGAAATAAGCCCAGATACTTTTCTATATGTTTGAAATAGTTTGCAATAATCAGAAAAACAAAATCAAGCCCTAATAGTGAAACACTTTATAACTTTTAACAGAATAAAGACAGTATCATTTTAAGAATGATGTACTATGTAGGCTTGGAATTTTGCAAGTCTGCATTACTGTAAATAGTGGGGCTTCCTAAATTTACTGTACTTTGGAATCCTCTGGGGGGCCTGTTAAATGCAGATCCTGGCTCAAGAGACAAGGACGAGCCCTGAGAATCTTCAAATTTAACAGTGATGGTGAGAGTGCTGGCCAGAGGAGCACGTGAGTGGTGAGGATAGACAACATTTGTACAAGACGGACAAGGTTTAAAAACAGAGATCTTCTAATGTACTGGTATGTGGCCCTGACACATTTGTACATTCTCAGCAGCATCAACTGACTAAGCAAGTCCATTCCTTGTTATGTAACATTAGATTAAGGATTAATGAGGCTAGGAAAATTGTTTATCTAAGGTTATAATCGGAAGTTAAATAAAACTTCAGGCTGGAAAGTCATATTGAATGCTAGAATCATTTTTAACCTCTTAATATTAACAGAATCTTGATTACTCAGTCTTAAAGCCCTTTCTCCATAGTATTTATTCTCTGCTGCGGAAATATGGTCTATGCAAATGACATTTTGCCTGAAGAAAAAAGTACAGTTAATAGCCAGCAGTTACGTACATATTTAATAGAATTCATTTCCAGAAATGTGGCCAAGAAAGGTGGTTTATTTTCATGTTATTTCTCAAATTAAAAATTTAAATCTCTAGTACCTTTCATCCTATTACTCAAAGTTAAAAACATCAAAACTGGCTGCCCTCTCACTGGGCCCTTGGTCCTATTCAAACAGTGATACATTTCCAGGAGAGAAAAATCAAGATAAAAGGCAGGCTTCCATTCCCACTAACTTTCAACTTTCAACTCCCCATGTGTCTTCCTACAAGACTAAATTATGAGAAGAGCCTCCTCTTTGGCCCCATCCTACACATACTTCGGTAGCACAGCTCTCACTTCTCTTATTAAAAGCCTTAAATCCTCACACTCACCCATACACATTCTTTGGAGGGCGTTCAAGGTCCCTCAAAATCTACCCTCAAGCTATAATTCGGGCCTAAGTTCTACTGCACCTGCTTATGCAACCTCCTCTCCAACCACGCTCATGTATTTGCTGGGCACGTTTTACAATTTTCTGTCTCCGTGCCTTTATTCACGATATTTCCTATGGCTGGAAAGTTGCTTTTCCTCTACCCTCCCAACCAGGGCCTGTCAAAAACGAATCCTTCTTTCAAAGCCCAGTTGAAACACCACCCCTCCAATTAGCCTTCTTGGAGCCTCTGTGCTCACTTCGTGGGGCCTGAACCTCCACCCACCAGGGCCCTCAGCACATTCTACCAAGCATGGCAGGTATGTAAATGTCATGCTGGCTCCCTGCAGGGCAGGGATGGCACCTTGCTTCTCTTTATAGATACCCTACCCATTGTAGTGCTCAGTGGGTATCCAGAACTTTAAAAAGTTGAACTATATGCAATATTTAGTTCTTATAATGGGAAGTGAATGAAAATGAGTTCCTGCTATAGTAAATATCAATGCACCACCAACTGGGATTACAAATGACATGAGCTTAATCTTTACTGGACTAAGTGCTCAAAAATAAAAGGAAAGAGATGAGAAGATAGCCAAAGCATGTCCCCTTTCACCTTCCATCTCCCTCAAGAGGCTAACACTTTGAGAGCACCTCTTGACTACCAAGCTGGGGCAGATCAAATTGTCTTCTCACCAATCTTAGTTGCATCGGAGACAAGCAATGCCAGGTCACTGAAGAAGTGCTCCTGGACTCTAATCCAGTGCTAGCTGAATTTGTCTAAGTAATAGGAGACACAGCTATACACAAAGGCCAGGATTCAAGGGACAATTATCCAGGTGCCAGACGCAAAAAGTCTTTGGTTCAAATAACAGACATGTCCTCAGAGAAGAGATATGTCACCATCGTCTGAAAATTACCTCATGATTTAGAAGAAGACTGCGATGTATAGACAAATCAAATAAAAAATTATTTTTGGATGATCCATTACGATTCTCTATTAAGGTCTCCTATTTTTTCGGGTATTACCTTAACATCAAAGGTCATGTAATCTACCTACCCAACAGTAAGTGGCAGGGCTCAAAGCTGAATCAAGAGGCCTAGTTCTCCACTGTCCTCCCAAAAGTTCAGAGACCAGATTGCTCTGTGATTTGTACAAATATACGAAGACATAAGACTCTGATGTGGTTTATGACAAACAGTGGCTTGAGAGAGAAGAGGTACACAGCCAAGGTGAATCTGAAATGCTCCACCCATATTCCTGACTACATTTCACCCACTAATTATATACTTTATAAGCATATTGAGGGGAGGTAAATGGTTATAGAGAAAGAGAATGGGGAAAGGTATAATAAACTACAGGATATTTGCACAACCACAATACTAAAAGATTTGACATACAGTTATTCTTTAGGTCCCCTGAGGTTAACACGTGATACCCATTCAACTAAGCCTCTATAAACAGCTGGGTTTTCCGCAATCACAGCCACTATTCCCACTTCAGTGGGCAGCAGTGTTCACAGAAAAGCCAGATTTAGCTCCTGTGTAATAAACACCAGAAACCAGAAAAGCTAGGAAAGCTGTTTATTTCTATGCCCACCAGGAACCCTTCTCTGCTGTAACCGCATGAATGAACTGGTAAGAATGGGAGTCAACAAAGCTTCGAGATAAAGGTTAACTAGGCGTTCCCCTCCACCCGTTCTCGGTTTTTTCAATTAAGAGTTTTTGGCAAGACACATTAATGAAAATCAGATAATTTCTTTTTATACAGGCTCAGTATATTTACAAGCAGAAAATCATCCTATACTCTTCAAAGCATTCAGCTACCTTTGTAGTATTTAAGGTAGACAGGAAGAACAATCATTTCCAAGTATTTTTATGCACTCCTTACAGACATTAGCTCATTTAAATTCTCAAAATAATCCAAGGGGTAGGAATTATCTATCACCCTATTTTATAAACACAGAAATTAAAGGACAGAAGGGATGAATAATCTGCCTCAGGTCCCAGAGCATAGAGGTGGCAAGAATCATCACTTCATTCTCAGGCACTGCAACAAGTAATCATGTACAGGCATTTTATAAATACTGCAGCATCTACAAAATTCCCAAGCAAAGAAACACCATTTTACAGGAAATAACTTCCCAGTGTTGTCAAGATTTGACCCAAGCTTTCCAAAGAACAGCTCAAAGCAGACTGCACAGTTAAAAAGAGATCATCAAGTACTATAGTTACCAGTAAGGCCAAGAATAGAACACAGGTCTGCTGACCTTCGTATCAACGCCCAATCAGCCATGTTCTTTTGGATGCTGACACCCTTCTGATGTTTCAAGTCACTTGAGAATGGCAAATAAATGAGTTAATAATTCTTGTAGACAGAAGAAAATGTAAGCCAGGCATAGTAGCGTGCACCTGTAATCCCAGCTATTTGGGGGAGGATCACTTGAGCCCAGGAGTTTGAGACCAGCAAGGGCAACACAGCTAGATCTTGTCCCATTAACAAAAAAGAGAAAGAGAATGTGAAAAGCATCTACATAACAGAGGGCTCTGCTGTAAAATGGGGCATGATCATAAGAATTCTACCCAGCAAGTTTTGAACCAAGAACAGTGGTACATGCAAATCTTATCTTCTGCAGTAAAAAGTAAAAAATGACCTCTGCCCTCCTCTCCCTGTGGGTTGTGAATGATTAGCTTGGCTATGTTGATAACTAGAGAGAATAAGAAAATACAAGATGAGTGCCTCTCCCAGTTCAGTATAATACTTACAGATTTAACCTACTACCAAACTCCTCCACTGCAATGCAAAAGACAGCAAGGACACTATGAATGTTTAGCTAATGTCAGGAACAATAAATCCTCCATTGCTGCAAACAACTCTCTCATTCGTTCCGATGATGGTGACTGATGAAGAGTTTGAAAATAGGAAAACTGCTGGGTGCCAGAGAAGGGAGAAGAACTACATGGTGGGAAACTGTGAAGGTGGAGGAGTGATGGAGAAAGGTCTCAGGAAAGAGGCTGGTGGAAAAAATAACCAGAGAACTAGCTCAAAAGGTTCGTGTACTGAGAACGTCTCTAAAGGAGAAAAAATGCTGATTATTTACTGAATCACACATCATGAATAAGAAGGGACAATCAAGAGCAAAAAGAAAAACAGTAAAAGAGCCTTCCTAGGTTAAAGGTTACTCACATCTGCTTCCACTACAGAGATAAAACACTATATAAAATTACCAGCATTTCCAAATGCCAGGTGGTAGATTTTAGATGTAATGCTTAATCTTGCAATTATAAGTTTACTTTTTAAAACAGAAAGATGAAATAACTCTCAAGACATTTCTGTATTAAATTCTTCATGGTTTGCAACTTTTAGCAGAGCAGAGACAACTTGAGTTGAGAGGCTACAATCTGGACAATCACATATTCAGGGGAAATCTACTCACTGATCTCTTTTTTACTGAGCCAAACCAAACCTACTACACTCAGGCAAAGGCATTTTAATTTTTAATCATATCAAACTTCAAATCATTGAATTACCCAAAAAACTTAAAATACATATTTCAATATTCCATATTAAATAACTATATAACCGGTTCTGGGAAGGGTAAGAAATACGTTGATTACATAGATTGGCTTCATAATACATCTTAATGTTTATAAACAGGTTTTCCTCTCTCTGTTTTTTACCATTCTCAATATGATCCATCCTAGCACGTGAGATGCATAATAAATTTGTCATTGACTGATACAAATCATCCATTTATATATACAAGACTATACCTGAAATCACAAAACTCTTCTTCCCCATGAGTTATCACTGTTTTTGAGGTACTATATACTGAAAGTGTCCAGAAAAACAGCTCATTTTTAAAAAGACAGAATTAAGCAAGAGGAAATCAGTAACAGCACCCAATTTAAAAACTAAGCCAAAAAAAACCCCAAATTCCCCCCAGCCCCACTTTTCTAGTAGATATTCTTCCATCCATCTCCCATCTCCACTCCCTAAAAAAGCAGCTCAACGTCTAGGCAGATTAAACTTGGATGACTCCTCCCAAAGTCCTGAAGAGCGTTTCTGGTTACTGAGTCCTCTCTTGGCCCTCAGACAGTGGAGTGGCTGGTCCAACTCCATCCCACCTGCCCCATCCCTTGGCCTAGCCAGAGAGAAGACTCTCTCCCCACCTGCCTCAACACCACCGGAAGGAAATGAGGAAGGAGGCAACCATAGGGAAATGAGAATGAACCCCTTCCCAGCATTCTCTTCAAATAATTTCACTCCGGATTTTCCTCAGCAAATCCTTCTATCTCACACTTATGGTGAGTATTTGTCAGCTCTGCCTCCCAGCTTTGTGAAATACAAGGTAATTTTTTGTAAAGCTCATTTTAAACAATGTATAAGATCCCCCTGTGTATCTGTTCAGTGGAAAGTGCCAACTTTTAGGGCTAGAATAGGGCTAGAATATTAAAGAGTTAAAAATTACTCCTCAAAACAGAGCAACATTTAAAAATGGGAAAAATCTCCGCAGAACTCAAAGTACAATAAGCTACAAACCTCTGGTTTGATGACTTCTGCCAATTACCAACCTCAAACTAGTGATAAATGCTATTTCCTATTTCAGCCACTGTGTTTAAAATTAGATGTTAACTCTCCAACAATCCCTCCCCCACAACTAACCCTCTGTTCCCAAAGACCTTTCTGTTCTTAGAGTTACTACAGAAGTCTATGTTCTTCAGGCGGATAAGCATAAATCTGTCACTTTACTATCTAAAATCATGAACTCAAAAGTCAGGAGTAAAACCGAGAGAATTCCGGAGGCCAGCCCAAGACTGAGTACAGCGCAGGGTTAAAGGGAACCATTTCACAGGATCAAATGCGGAGAAGCAGCAGGAGCAAAGAGGAAAAAATCAAGTTACATAAAGTCCAATTGTACTCACTGTTTCCTTATTGGGAAGCAGCTCCTTTCTAATTCTGAAGAAGTTCTTCCCGTACTGCCTGAGTCCCTTAACGAAGCGTTTCTGTGATAAAAAGAAACAAATGGGATGTAAAAACCAAAAACAAAACAGGATGTCAGCAAAGCAAAGATATCTACAATCAGCAGAATAACAACCACACAAAAAAACTCTCGGCCGAGGCTGGGAGAGAACGTCAGCAGCTCAGCTGAGACCCGCTGGCCAGAGCAGGCCCCGACTACCTTCATCAGAACCCCAATCCCACCCACCAAGCAGGGCAGCGCGTGTAAGAGAAGGACGTCCTGCGTCTGAGACTAAGAAGCAATCTGTTCCCTCTGCCACCAGGCACATTCTGGTGCACGAAGGTAAAAATAAATATGCTCCATGTTTTAATAAAACACAACTGCTCTCCCACCTGAGAACCAAGCTTCCCGGAAGTGTAGCGCAGAAAGGGGGAATAGAAAAACCTGGTGACTCTTCTCTCGAAGGGAACCCAAGGGGGTTAAAAGGCCGCTTTCCTTAATCCAAGGAATTCGCCAGGAGGCACCGGAAGGCACCGGTATCGCAGAAGCCCACCGGGAACCCGAATCCCAGCCAGCCTGCCCCGCCATCCGTCACTAAATGCCACTCCAAGCCAGCAGAGAATAACTAGCACCCCTTCTGCCCTCCCGACGCCCCTTGCTGCACGCCCCCCCCTCCATTTTCACAGCAGTCTCAGACTCGTCCCCAACCCCAGCCCGGAGACTTTCACTTTGTCCCATGCCTCCCGAGCACCCCTCCCCGCCCCGGTGGGGGCAGCTCCCGGCTCCGAGCCCCCACCTCGGGGCTCCCAGCCTGGTCCTGCGCGGCCGACCCCAGCAGCCACAGGTAAGCGCCCGGGGTCCGGGGCGGCGAGAGGCCGCCGCCTGTCACTGGGCTCCGGCTCCACAAAGCGCAGGGCGGAGGCGGCCGCGGGCGGCTCAGCGTGTGACCGCGGCGGGGCCGCGCGGCGCGGGGCGCGGGGGGCGCAGGGCTGGGGCCGCCGCCGACGAGGGAGGAGGCAGGAGTGCGGCGCGCAGAGCCCGGCGCGGCCGCGGGCGGCTGCAAAAGGCGGCCTGGATCGCCGCCGCACTCCTGCCCGCCGGCCCGGGCCCCTCGCCCCGGCCCCGGCCCCGGCCCCGGCCCCGGCCCCGCCCCCGCCCCCAGGTCGACCCCTGCCCTGCGGCCGGAGCCTCCAGGGCCCCAGGTGCTGGAATCTGTGTCCTCCTTCCGGACAGAAGAACATCAAGGCAGCAAAGCACAGAAACTTGCTCCCTACCGCGGCAAGCGCGGGGAGAGGGAGCCCACGGGGCTGGTGCCCTTCCCAGGCTGCTGGGTCTCCAGCCCACACTCCGGATGGACGAGGCTGGCAGCACAGCGGCCGCACACCCTCCGCCCCCGCCCCACCTCGGCGGCGAAACTGGGGGCTGGCCCCAATGCCACCCCCTCGCGGTCCCTTCCGGCCCGCGATTGTGGGCGGCCGCTCCCTCCAGGCCCAGGCATTAGCCTGCACTTCCTAGGGCGCCACTTCACAAGTAAATCACCACGGAAGCTTCCCAGCCAATAAATCACCTGCCCACCGGGCAGAGGGTCCCTCCCACTCCCTGTGTTTGAGACCCGCCAGGCGGATTCAGTGAAGGGCCAGACTTGGCTTCCTATTCCAGTAGTGGAGGCTTTGCGTTTTTGAATTTCACCCTTGTTGAGATATGACTCATCATTGTCAATTTGCAATGTAATTCATACAGTTTGAAGGAAAAATCTGTCAAGGCACACAAAAGCAGCAAGCTCTCCTCTAGTGTGAGGAGGAGTGACCTTTGTTACTTGACAAAAGTAGCGTTTATATGATCAACAGGCATCCTGGGCTGTGTGCACACAGCATATCCACAGGAAAGAAGGCGCAGAAAGATGGCCCTGCCCTCAAGGAGCTGCAGTCTGCCCAGGAAGGCTGACAGGTAAACAAACCAATCCTAGGGCCTGCAAGAAAAACAGCAGAGGAACAAAGGGTGGTGGGTGGAGCTAGGAGGAGGAAGCAACTTACTCTGCTTGCTGATGTCTTAGAGGAAGTGACAAGGAAGAGCCTGAGCCTGCCAGGTGGGTTCCAGCAGGGCTTCCGCAGAAGTCAGCCAGGAAAGGCACAGAGAACATTCTGGGAACTGCAAGGAGGACAGGGTGTGCAGAATGGAGTGCCAGCAGATAAGAGGAAAGAGGCAGGCAAGGATCAGGTTGCAGAGAGCCCTTCAGGCTGCACGGAAGAGTTCCTTATTGTAGGCTGGCAGAGAGGCTGAAGCTTGAGCTTTCCATGAAAAGGCTGGATGAGGACTGTGCCAGTGGCAGCGTGGCCTAAGTGTAGATCAGGGACAGACCAGTTAAAGAGGCTGGTGACACAGTCCAGGTGTGAGATGGGGACCTGAAATACTGGCAACTCCACCTCAGTCACCAGAATTCCTGCTTCTAATTCCATTCTTTAAGTATTCAGTTATCTATTTACTGAGCGCCTAGCACTGAGAGGGGCCTAGGAAGATAATAAAGGTTGCCAAGGACCTTTATTGAACTGTGATTCATTTTTGCAGGTAAGATAAGCATGTGTGAAGTCATTACAGAACATTCTGAGATGTTATCTGGCCAAGCATAAAGAAGTGAGGTGCAGCTCATCAGTGCAGCAAGGGACCCAAAAAGGCGGCTAGACAGCAGTGGTCTGTAGTAGTCCAGAATCCTTTCGCCAAGGCAGTGACATCAGCCAAATCACGAGGGGTGGGCAGCTGTCACAGAGGTGGGAGGTGGCTTGGTGGGCCCTCCATGAAGCTCAGAGGGAGAGAATGGGAAGTGGGTTATGGGAGACAGAGTCTACACAGACTTGAGGCAGGCAATCTGGAGTGTGCCAGGCTGTGGACTGCCAGGACCATGCAATCTGAATGTGAGCTTGATGCCGAGTGACACCTTGACACCTAACAGATCCAGTAGAATAGGCCTACACAATGAAGGTGACATGTGAGAAAGGCTGACTCTGGAACATCGGGGCAATGTGGTAGAGTTGGACAAACAAATTCAGATCCTGTTTCTTCCATTTATTGTGATGTAATCCTTGGAACATCATCCATTCAACCAGTAGTTACTCAGCACCTACTGTATGTCAGGAACCTCGTATATATTAATTCAAAATCTTTACAACCTAAGAAGGAAATATAATTATTATCCCCATTTTACAGACAAGGAAGCTGAGGCACAGAGAGGTAACCAGATCAACTCCTCAGAGACAAAGCCAGAATTCAAACTAAGCCCACTCAAATCCACGTACTTGACTGCCACATTCTGTAAAATGCAGGCAGGTGTCTACAGAGGTAACTATTTTCTGTTAACATTTTCTATGACTCTGTACTTTCCTCTTCTCGGGTCCAACATCAAATCATCCAAGTCCTCAGTATTCTTCCTAAGAAGGGTCTTTCAATGCCCTCCTTTCCTGCCCATGCTAGTGGCAGTCCCAGGCCAGACCTTTAACTCTCTTTCCTAATAACTAGTCTATTAACCATCTGCCCCATCTAGCCATTTAGAAGCCTCTGCCAAGGAATTTTTCAAAACTACAGATTTCATCCTGAGTCCCACCTTTTCTGGCCCCAGCCCCTACCTAAGAGCAGCATGGTGGTCTCTGCAGGACAGTGCTTATAGTCCTTAGCCCTGAATTCAAGGCCCTCCAGGCCCTGCCCACTTTTCCAGCCAGACATCCAGTAATGCCAAGTGGCCCACACTGGGACCTCTGTCTCAACTCCAGAGTCTGGGTAAGGTATCTCCAGGTGTACCTCAAACCCAAGCCTCAAAATCTCTCCTACTCCCAAATGAAACCAGATGTCCAGTTACTCTCTCATTTGTTTTATTTATTTGTATAAGGCCTGTTTACCCAGAAAGTCCATGAACTCTGAAAAGAATTACATCTTATAGCTAGTGCCTCCATATAGCACTAGGCAGTTAATGCTCAGCACATTTTCTATCTCATTTTAAAAATTTTATTTATTTATTAAAAATAAGGTCTTGCTGTATTGCCCAGGCTGGTCTCAAACTCCTGGCCTCAAGCAATCCTCCCGATTTGGCCTCCCAAAGTGTTGAGATTGCAGGTGTGAGTCACCACACCTGGACAAGGGAGACCAACCATGAGATAATGAGGGCCTGGGCTAGGGTGGTCACAGTGGAAACACACTGCTGAAAACGAAAAGGTCCATTCTGAACTCTCCTAACAAGAGCTGACTTCTTGACTCCGAGACGCCAAACTCTCCTAGTTTTGCTCATACCACTTGGCCTAATTCTCTACTCAACCCATAAATGCTGGCGTCTCCCCAAAGCTTTGTCCTAGGGCTTTCTGCTTGCTACATCCTCTCTCCATATGATCTCCACTGTTCCCCTGGCTCTAAATATCCATCACAATTCTCACTGGTATTTCTAAAACTAAATCAATCCATGGTCCAAGTCCACTGGGAACACTCAACTTGAACATCTCACAGGTATCTCAAAACTAATTACTTCCAGAAATATGAATTTGACATCTGGTGGTGAAAACAGACCTACCACAGCTGTCATTGTTTATCAATACAATGCTATCAAGAGCAAAGCACCCTCGGCCCCACTTTAAAAAAAGAGGAAGTAAAAGCTTCATGTGGCCTGTACTGTTACTTCTCTAAGGAAAGCCACAAGGCCTCAAAACCAGCAAAACATCTGCTTCTCGGAGACCAGCCTTTACCTTGTGGTTTACCAGAAATGTAGAGTAGCCTTGAAAATCGAAACAAAGGCGACCACTCACAGTAGTCAATGACTGGAAGGGGTCAATGTGTCCAAGAGGCTTCTGGTGTGGCTGCCTCCTTTCCTTCTATAAATTCATCTCTCTTCAAATGAAGACCTTGAAGTTTTTAAGACTTTAACAATTAACACTTGACTTATAAATCAACAGGCCCTATAAGCCTCTAAATGCAAGTTCATGGACACAGTCTGTTTCTTAACAGAAACAGAGCTGAAATTTGGCGTTTCCAGTGCTGAAACTCGAAGTCTCATTAATTATTTCTATGTCCATTAGTTTTTCTATCATTCCCAGTATACAGATATTAGAATAGCAGGATGCCAAGGGTAAAGGGGGAAGGAAATATAGAA
This sequence comes from Cacajao melanocephalus, assembly GCA_963573385.1. Classification (NCBI taxonomy): domain Eukaryota; kingdom Metazoa; phylum Chordata; class Mammalia; order Primates; family Pitheciidae; genus Cacajao; species Cacajao melanocephalus. Next base: position 23,483 of record CAUYLG010025489.1, read on the forward strand.
GGCGAGTCACTGGCTTGGCCACTGCTGCCAGGCCTGGGCAGCTCTGCTGGTCATGCTCCCCGGCTCAGCCCACCCACTCTCAGATGCACAAGTTGAGGGTCTTGGGATGCTGGCACTTGTTTCTCTGGTGTGTTCATGCCCAACCAACCTGACTATGTGCTGCTCCTTGGGAACACAAAACAAGGCCTTTTCTGTTTCTGTATCCCCATAGCCAGGTGAGATCCAAATATAAATATGTATTCATTTATGGCAAGGAGATTGTTGCTTTGTGTTACAACTTAGTTTATGATTTTATGCTCTAATTTTTAGATAAATTGCTATCGTTTTCCATTATTGAGCTGAAATTTCATATCACCATCAAAAGTTACCTACCTACAAGTCCCTAGTAGAGAAAATTTAACTTCTGGCTTAAAAAAAAGTAAGTTACCTAAACCCAGCATTACTAGCCTTGGGTTTTAATAGAACCTGGAAAGCTCTATTTTGCATTTTTGGTACAGTGGAAAGAACACAAGGTTCAAACTTGGAAGCCATGTGATCTAGTCTTCTGCTCCACTGTTCCAAAAAGGAAATTTTGACATGGCTGTTTAGACATAGCCACTTTAGAAACAGCTATATTAGAATAAAAATAATAATAACATAAAAATAAAAATAATCAGGTCAAAACGCATTTAATTAATGTGCTCAAAAGTTCCTTGTGCTATTGCTTGAGCCCACCCCCTGTCATATTCCCCAAGCCTTGTCCCTCACTGGTCTGCCCAGATACTGATCCTCACCTCTCTACCCTTGGGGTGGCAGATGGGCCTGGTACAAGCAGCGTCACCATTAACCTGCTGATGAGTACAAACAGCACGGTTTTACACACATCATGGCATGAAAAAGGTAGGCAAGCATCACCCTAGAACAATAAAAACAGCGAACACTGAGTGCCAGGCAGTGTTTTAAAGGCTCTAATGCACTGGCTCATTTAATCATCACAACAACCTTATGAGGCAGAGGCTACTACTATTCCCATCTTACAGGTGGGAAAAATAACCGTATGTGACTAAATCCTTGAATCAGGCTGGGAGGGTCAAAGGAGACCAGTGGAAACAATCGGGAAGCCTCAGGACTATGGTGGGCCTAAGAATGGAGCCGAGGGTACAGACCAGGGATGTGAGGATGTGGCTGCTGCCAGTGTTTGGATTCCAAGATACTATTTCCCCCCAAAATCTACGTGTGGATAGAGAATACTGGGCAGAGAGTAAACCCTTCAGAGGGTGAGGTGTGTGAATGCCCTTCATCCACACGTGAAACTCCCAGCACATCTCATTCTGGCGCCATCCCAGGTGCTGGACCTGACCCCTGTCTGCAGTAGCAAGAGAGCAGGAGACAGGGGCTAAGCTACAAAAATGGCTAAAAGATACCTCTGCATTAACCCCTGGCTGAGCGCTTTCAAAATTAACTCCCTCTGGTGAATTTTAACTAGTGCATCACAGTCAGAAACTCACCATGACTTCTGAAAAGCGACGTCTACTCAGTCCTCTTACATAACTGTTTGGAAAACACTGTAGGTATTAAAATGATTCCCACTGTGAAAATGGCTCCTTCTGTTTTACCCTGTTTTCTGCACAAAATTTTATGTTAATAACTTCTTGGCTCACAGGAGATAGAAAAACAGGCAGATCGGCAAGTAAGCAAACTATAGCTCCCCCAGGAGACACAGAGGCAGTGAGGAAGAGGAACAGACCCACAGCTCCCTTGAAGACACAGAGTAGCAGAAGAAAAGACACGTCCTAAATGTTAAATGGTAAGGAGGAGTAGGGTGAAAAAAGGGAACACGGATGCCAGGCAGAAGAAATAAAAGCCTTTCCAAACATTTGCATTACATGAGGCTGGCTCTCACTGAGAAAGCACTGGACGAGAACTATACTTCCTCCATATCATCCTGTTTCTTACAGATCCCTGTCACCCCATATCTAAAACACAGTTCCTTCTGCAGCTTTACTGTTGATACTGCTTTGAGATGTATCATTTGGTTTTGGTTTTACATATTTAACGTTTTAATGAAAGGGTGACTTGAGTAAGGCACTGCTTTTTCAATAAATAGTAACAGAACCAATTTGCCTGGGAGGAGATCTGCCAGCAAGCCGTGACGGGCATTTCCAAGATTTCCAGTGTATGCTGCTCCCGATTTCTGCCTCCACTTTAAAAATGCTTTGTACTTACTAGTGTTATTCCAGGAGAGCTAGTTAATAGTTTAATAAAACTAGTTAGAGTTTAAAGGCAGCAAATAGGTAAAATTAAAATAATCATCCCATTTTTATTGATGATTCTCAAATCTCTATATCTGACATTTTACCCGAGCTCAGACTTGCACCTACACTTTCTATTCAGACTGACGTCCTCCATGGTTTTAGGACACTACCATCCCAACATGGACACTGACAGCCCGTCAGCCACATTTTCCCCAAAGCGGCAACTCATGAACCCAGAGAACTGACTGAGATATTTCAGTGTTTCTTGAGTTCCCCAAAGCCTTCAGGCTTCTGTGCAGAGTAGAAGTGGTAGTGATAGTGGTCCAAGTATGATAATTGCCACAATACACTCTTCAAGGTGAGTGTCTCTGGGCTCATTCTACAGATAAAGAAACTAAAGTTTAGGTAAATTAAATATCCTGGCCCATCCCACACCTAATCATCATCAGGGCCAGAATGCAAGTCCAGTTCTAACAACGAAAGCCATGCCAATGGTAACAGAGTGTGAGCTGCTAAGTACTTCTGTGTATTAACTCATGCCATGAAAGTCCATACATGCCACAGGGAGACCCAGCGCTACACTGGGTAGGTTAAGATGCAGCCCTATCACCCTTATGTTACTACTGGGACAAGTAAAACTTCTTTCCACATATACCTTAAGATAGGGAATTGAATGGCCGGGTGCAGTGGCTCATGCCTGTAATCCCAGCACTTTGGGAGGCCAAGGCGGGCAGATCTCGAGGTCAAGAGATTGAGACCATCCTGGCCAACACGGTGAAACCCCGTCTCTACTAAAAATACAAAAATTAGCTGGGCGTGCTAATGCACGCCTGTAGTCCCAGCTACTTGGGAGGCTGAGGCAGGAGAATTACTTGAACCTAGGAGAAGGAGGTTACAGTGAGCCAAGATCACACCACTGTACTCTAGCCGACAGAGCAAGACTCTGTCTGGAAAAAAAAAAAAAAAAAAAAAAGACAAGGGTCAGTCTCCAGTCCCCAGGGTACAGACCACTACCAGTCCATTACCTGTTAGGAACTGGGCCACAGAGCAGGAAGTGAGCTGCAGGTAAGTTTGAGAAAGCTTCATCTGTACTTACAGCTGCTCCCCATGACTTGAATTACGGCCTGAGCTCGACCTCCTGTCAGATCAGCAGCAGCATTAGATTCTCATAGAAGCACGAATTCTATTGTGAACTGCGCATGTGAGGGATCTGGGTTGCAAGCTCCTTATGAGAATCTAATGCCTGATGATCTGTTACTGTTTCCCATCAGCCCCAGATGAGACTGTCCACTTGCAGGAAAACAAGCTCAGGGCTCCTACTGATTCTACATTATGGGGAGTTGTATAACTGTTTCATTACATATTACAATGTAATAATAATAGAAATAAAGTGCACAATAAATGTAATGCACTTGAATGACCCTGAAACCACCCCCCTCGAAGTCCATGGAAAAACTGTCTTCCACAAAACTGGTCCCCTGGTACCAAAAAGGTTGAGGACTTCTGCTGTATACCACTGCAGTCTTATAAACACTGTATACTTCATTAACCTAAACATTTAAAATGTTTCCTTTCTTCAGTAATAAACTAACCTTAGCTTACTGTAACTTCTTTACTTTATAAAGTTTAAAGTGTCTCTCTTAACCTCATGGGCCTAGCACCTCAAATCTCCCCAGCCTTTCTCTCACCAAGCCAGCTTGGCCTCTCTTAGCTCCCTGAGGCCCTATTTCCGTCAGCTGCAGCAGAGTTCTCCTGGAAGAAATGCCTGGCTTGCTCTCTGTTCCTGTTCCCACTCCTTCCATCAGTTACCATGCCCTCTAGATTCATTCTTCATGGAGTTTCCTATTCGGCATGCTCCTCTGTTGTTGCAGGGGCACTGCCACTAGAGGGTCATGTCATGCCAGTGGCTGCACTGGTTTCCTCCACGGCCTCAGTGTGTCTCCACACCCCACAACGTTCCAGTTCTGGGCATTCTGTATATTAATGTGTCGTTTTATTTGAAGATCTGTGACAATTCCTAGCACGTCCAAACTATTAGTCTGCTAGTTAACAGCCTCCAGAATGGGGTTCCCAATCACCCACAACACCATGTAGTGAAGCTAATTACTGCCGTACCCCACCCTGATTCCATTCTCTGGGTTTTTACCAATGCCTTTCTCTCTTACCCAATCTAGAATGTTCCTACTTCACTTCTGCTTATTCAAATGCATCAATTCAACTAACATTCATTGAGCACTAATTCTAGTGAAGACACTGCAAAGAGCACAGCACAAGGCACTGTGTGAAGCATGTTCCAGTCTAAATTCTATCCCTACATAGAGTCCACTTTGCTCTCTCTCCCATCTCAGAAAAACAATTCCTGTTTACGACTAGAATTAATAAGCACTTTTGCCATTAAAGGGTCTATATATCTTCCACCATATGGCAGATTCCTTTCCAGCAACAGTTAAGTATTTCATGTCTTCTGTAATCTTCAGAGTTCCTAGCAAACTGTAACTAAGCAATATAATGTTGGATGGCTGCATGGGATTGTTTTTGGTCCTAGAGTTTTCCCTAAAACATAATACATGCTTGGTAGGATGGAAACAAAATTTCAAATCAATGTTAGATTTTATGTTTCTTTTTTAAAAGAAGAATGGAGAAGTAAATGAGATTTCAAAATAGGATTAATTGCTTGGACTCTCAGTACAGAAAACACTCTTTTGTATCTACTCATCTCAGAGGAGTAAGGGGTGTGATACTTCTTAAGATATTTTAAAGAAAAGTTTACATATCCATATACACAAACTTAAACTCTTGAAATAAAAGCGCATGTCAGAGATTATATACTATATGCTGGATATCCATGAGGAAAATTTTCCCACCAACAACCTGGCATGGTTCTGCCACTAAATAACTACATCCCCTGTACTGGTGACTAGCCTATTCTCAGGACTACCATGTCCCTGGGTGCAAGATGGGTGTCTAGGCCTCTACTGTCTTCAAAGCCTCAACTTCTATGCCCCTGGTTCTCTTAACAATGGAGCAATAGTAAAGCAAGGTAGCCTCTTACTCTTACCTAGAGACAACAGGACGACTGAACTGTTTCCAAAAAGACATCCTGTTATGTCTGGTATGTTCTGTCAACTGTCTTAGGTACCTGTAATATGTAATAACACCACATCCACTTGGCTCTCCCTCTCTGGAAATGTGTCTTTGAAATAAATCCTAGTTTTAGCACACACAAAAAAGACCTGTTTCCAGACTAGTCCCAGAAGATTCTATGGTAATTACAACAGGATCCCAAATCCAAGCCCCCTGAGTAACAGTCCATTCATTTCTAAAAAAAAGTCCTCTCCAGGATCAAATATGGGAGCTGTTTAGCAGACATAGAGGAATAATACCAAAGCGTTCTCTTTTTCTGTTTCCTCTCTTTTCCTCTTCTTCCTAATCTTCCAAAGGCCAAAGAGAATGAGAATAAGCACTCGGGAAGGCAGGTCGAATATAATCCTGCCTAGCTGTTCTCCCTTCTTCAGTTTGTGAGTATTATGATAATGGATAGCTTCTGGTTTAGATCACTGTTTTATTCCATCACCCCACCACTAGCAGCCCCCAGTTAAGATTAGCTATAGAAACATAAAACAAAGGGCGACTGAAGTGCCAGGTCTTTCAGTGTGTGAGGCCAGCAAGAGAGTCCAATAGCCCCTAAATATTCCAGCTGACTCTTCTGATGATGTGCCCAGAAATGTCTACAAAAGCTGAGCAGCTGTCAACTCAACACTCCCTGCCACACCTGCACTATCAGCGGAATCAGAGAATGATAAAGCTAGAAGGAAGCTTTAGAGAACTATGCTGGTTGAAACCCTCATACTACAGATGAGGACTATAAATCATTTAACTGAAATTAAACTAACAAATCAAACCATGCACACCCACAAAAATCTTTACATTTATGACAAACTATATTTTCTAGCAGTGGCCACTCCAATACAGATTCCATCCCACATGCTCTTACAATGCGATGACACTCCTTCATTGACAGGTAGGTCTCTCTGTTCTCTCCTCCTGAGCCTGGGTAGACCTTTGTAACTCTCTTGACGAACAGACTGTGACAGCAGTGATACCAGGTGCCTTCTAAGACTACGTCATAAAAAGCAGTGCAGCTTCTGCTGGGCTCTCCTTCTCTGGACATGTGTCTTTGAAGCCCTGAGCCACCAGATTAAACAGTCTGGCTTGCCTGAAGTCACCACGCTGGAGAGACCGCCAGGGATGAAGAGAAGCTACAGAATCCCTGGCTTTTCTAGTCCTCAGCCGCTTAAGTCTTCCTAGCCTAGACTCATCAGTGAAGAAACCTTCAAGATAATTCCAATACTACCTATCATTTGACTGCAACCGCATGAAAGCCAAGTGAGAACTGCACAGCAGAGCCACTCCTAAATTCTTCTCCCACAGAAACTGTGAAAGACAATAAATGATCATCACTGTTTTAAACTGGGCTAATTTTTATTATTAGGGTAATGTGTTATATAGCAATAGGAAAATAATACAAGATTCATTACTAAAACCACTAAAAATTATAACCTTAGTCACTATTAATTTAAGCAAAAAAATACGCAATCTTCCAATTACACGTCCCGAATTTGCATGCCTGTCACTCTCTAGAGCCTTACTGTGCTTCATTTCAAGGCCTAGCTCTCATCATCATATGTGATATGATTATATGACATGAAATAGGCTATGTTACTGAATATATGAGGAAAGGGCCTTTGTTTTGTTCACTATTATATCCCCAGCACCTAGAACAGCACTTGACAATACATAGCAAGTGCTTGACAACCATTGGTCCCTGAGTTCATGAACATATCTGGAGATGACTGGGCTTAGTCTTCCTCCAGGGCTATTTGACCTCTCATCATCTGCTCTCCAGTTTGACTCAATGTCTCTTGATATATATTCACTGCACTGTTAAGTTTCTAACTCTCTATTACTGACAAAACTACTAGATGTTCTTAGTTCAAACCCACTAGAGAAACCACGCCATCCCCTCCACGATGCCAGCTCAGCATCCAGGGTAGAGCCAGTGATTTCCTTTGTCAACACACCTGCATGCCAAAAACCCTTCCCAGGAGGTCTCAAATATCAAATAGAAGTTACTCCATTTTTCATTCAAAGACCATATGCCCAATGGGAAAATGACCTCATGTTGGTGGTTTAAATAGCAACTGTGCCCACTAGCACAGCCCACTGAGCTAACCTATACATCTCTGTCAGTGCCCCTCTGGGTCTAGATAATTACAATGAGTACACTGAAGTTCTTTCATTATTGCAGGCTCAACAAAAAGTACTGCCACTGGACAAATATCAGAAAGCATGCATCAGTGCACTTTCAAGTCAAATGAGAACTGGCTAGTTAAGCAGCAGCATTAACAGACGTAGAGATTCTGCCAGCCAAATGCCTCTTGCCAATTATGGCCACACAGCTACACCCAAATTAAAAATAACCCAACACAGCTAGGTGCGGTGGCTCACGCCTGTAATCCCAGCACTTTGGGAGGCCGAGGCAGGCAGATCATGAGGTCAAGAGATGGAGACCATCCCGACCAACATAGTGAAATCCCATCTCCACTAAAATACAAAAATTAGCTGGGTGTGGTGGCGTGTGCCTGTAGGCCCAGCTACTGGAGAGGCTGAGGCAGGAGAATTGCTTGAACCTGGGAGGTGGAGGTTGCAGTGAGCTGAGATCATGCCACTGCACTCCAGCCTGGGGGACAGAGCAAGACCCTGTCTCAAAAAAAAAAAAAAATTGACCTTTCCTTGGCAAAGTAGATCTCAACACAGGAGGAAAGAGAAATTAGCTAAAAAAAGAAATATAGATTGTCTAGAAGTTACAAGGGAACAAAAAAGTAGAAATCCTTAGTGAGGAAATCTTTTGCAAAAACTGTAATTAAAAGAATCTAGATCAGTGGTTGCCCAATGGAATATAAGCCAAAAATGTAAGTTTTACTTTTCTAGTAACCATATTTTAAAAAGAAACAGGTAAAATTTATTTAAATGTTTTTTAACTCAATAGATAAATATTTCAACATGTAATTAATATAAAAGTTACAAATGAAATATTTTACATTCTTTTTCTTCCTACTCAGTCTTTGAAATCAGTGGGTATTTTACACTGACTGCGCATCTATACTTGGGCCAGCACATTTCAGATGCTCGGTAGTCACAAGCGACCAGTGGTTACCATACTGGAAAGCACAAGTCTAGAATAATCTCAACTTCTTTTTTTGTAAAACACTGAAACACCCAAAGCACTGCAAGTTTTCTGTTAGGGAGGCAAAATAATTATACTGTTAGAATCATTGGCAATGTTACCATAGATTCCTAAAATAAAATCACATAGGCCTGTTATTTCAAATTACGTAAAACCTGTCTTCCAGAAGAACTCGACCAAATGCCGAAGTTGTTATGATCTGCCCCACTTCCCAAACAAGAGAAACTGAGACCCCGACGAGCACCAGGGCCTTCCATCAGCTCCTGACAGAGGTGGGGCTCCTGGATTTTGTTTTCCCTTTGTGACGACACAACACGGGACTGGGTTTCTAATTTGACTCTGCTCATTTAATGAATGATCTCAAAGAAGAAAGAAAAATCAATGATCCCTTTAGGAAATGTAGTCCAGGGTGGGGGCGGTGGGGGCATTTCAATTACAAAAGCCAAACCTCAGTCATAATGCAGATCCCTGTCTAACAGGTGGTCATTGGTTTTTTTTGTTTTTTTTTCCCCCTATTACAGGCACTCTGGTCTCCTGCCTACTCCATGCAGGATGGCTCTCACTTTCAAGAGAGTTCCCCAAGGGAGGGTCCCAAGATCAGGGGCTGGTAATGGGCCCCACCACAAGACTACTCTGCTGGCTTTTGTTTGGAACAATAGAGCTCCCATGATACCTCACTCTTGCTGAAAATATTGGTAATATGGGAGCATGAACACAGCTGTGTGTAAATTACACACACAAACAGATTAGATCTGCATATTTATAAGGAATACAAACACACTAATAGCTCATTTACATACACAGCTGGATGCACTGGCCTGCATGCAGAGGTGAGTTTGAGTTCCAAAGTATTTCTCTAAAATTTTACAAAAAGAAATGCTCAACTTACTGCTAACCCTGGCTGAGACTTCTGCTCCCCTGACCCCTATACAGTATGTCCCCAGAAATAAGAGTCCTCTTCATCCTCATTTGTGATATTTGAGATGCTATGAAGGAGAAACCTCAAAAAGGGGTGTTAGATTTTATTATTATTTTTAAGAGACAGAGTCTTGCTCTGCCATCTAGGCTGCAGTGGTGTGATCATAGCTCACTGTAACGTGGAACTCCTGGGCTCAAATGATCCTTCTGCCTTGGCCTCCCAAGTAGGTCAGACTATAGGTATGTGTCACCATACCCAGCTAATTTTGAAAATATCTTTTTGTAGAGATAGGGTTCTCACTATGTTGCCCAGGCTGGTCTTGAACTCTTGATTTCAAGCAATCCTGCTGCCTCAGCCTCCCAAAGAGTTGAGATTATGTACGTGAGCCACTATGCCCAGCCAGATCTCACTCCTATAGGAAAAATAGATCAATATAGGATAATTTTCAGTTGAAAAGATGTATATACATATGAAGATGGAGACCTACTAAAACATCTGTTACAACAGCATATAGTAAGGCAGAATCTTTGTATTTTCAAAATGTTTTCATAAACTTTATTTTTTAGAGCAATTTTAGGTTCACAGCAAAACGGAGCAGAAGGTACAGGGATTTCCCATATAGACGGGTCTCTGAATTTTTTGGCTGATTTTGAAAAATAGGGAGAAGAGCAATCAGCATTTTGTGCTCACTACATTAAACCAGTAACACAGGTCAGCAGAGCTGGGTTCTGGTGCTATGCCTGATTCTACGAAGGTCTCACAGTTTACCTCCAGCAAGCCATGAACACTCCCTGGGCCTGAGTTTTTCACGGAAAGATGGCAACCCAAGTACTCAAATTTAATGGCATCCCAAGTACTCGAATTTAGTGTTCAAAAGTATGAACTTTTAAAATGCTGAGTGTTCCAGTAAAATAGTTAAGGAAAAAAAAAGGTAATAATTCAACAAAGTAAAAATATTAACTTACACATATTTGGACAGATAATAACAAGATCATTACAGGCCTTAATTTTATTATTTAAAATGTTTGCAATAAAACTCTCCAAATGATACTCTCCCTCTCTCTCTTTTCCCCTTGATATGGTTTCTATAAAATCCTGGTTTAAAAAGAAAAAAGGGTCCATTTCTGAGGCTTTGGTTTACTGTACTTATAGTTCCACCAATAAATCATCTCACAATCTGGGCTGGAGAAGCACCGGCCATGGTTTGATTGCTCCAGCCCCAGGTTGCCAGGCAACCCACACAAGGGGGAAGTCTGAGAACCACTGACAGATAGCCAAGTGGCTGAAACAACAGACTTCTCTCTGTCAAAAATGTGTTTCAGAGAGCCACTTGCCCACCTCTGCTCTCTGCTCAACACTACATGATTTGTAAAATCAAAATCAAAAGGCCACTGTAATAAAAACACACTTCCTGTTCAATTACTAATTGTTCCAAAGCTGTGGGGAGGCTCAGATCCTACAGTGTATGGCAACAGAAATGTGATACTGTAAATGAGATAAAACCAGCAGCATGCAAGAAACCTGATCTAAATGCAGCTCTGTAGCTTCCAGTCAGAGGAGCTGGTGCATGTAGAAAATCAACTGCCTAAGAAAGCACCAGGAAGAAAATAATGAATGTCAAGATGTTAATGAAACAAACCAAACAATAAACTACGAAGCCAGAGGTCAAGATTACTTAGTAATAAAACCAAGAACATTCTCCATTGTTTTGAAACACAATCCAGAGGCAATGAAAGTTTTCTCCCTCATAGATGGAAAGGTGGAGCAAGGAAGGTCAATGACCCTTGGGAACCACACCCCCTCGCGGTTCCAGGTGCATTCCCGGATGCTTGACTATAAACGGGATTATAGGAGATAGCAGCACCCTTAGGATAACGCAGGACAATACTGGGTCTGAAAGTCTAATGCAGCATTTAAAATACCTATGGTGCTGTCCCAAGCCAGTAACAGTGTGCCAAGCACCAACTCTATGCAGGGTCATTCCATGAAACCACTGTATTGAAACTGTCATCTGGGACTCAGGAATCTATTTGTGGTATGTGGAAGGGGCCAGCACTGAGTGCACAGTTCTTCTTCTCTTTTGTGCCATGGACCCTTTGGCAGTCTAGAAAAGCCTAACCCCTTCTAAAAATGGTTTATGGCCGGGTGTGGTGGCTCACACTTGTAATCCCAGCATTTGGGAGGCTGAAGTAGGTGAATCATGAGGTCAGGAGTTTGACAGCAGCCTGACCAACATGGTGAAACCCTGCCTCTACTAAAATACAAAAATTAGCCAGGTGTTGTGCATGCCTGTAATACCAGCTACTCAGGAGGCTGAGGCAGGAGAATCGCTTGAACCCAGGAGGCGGAGGTTGCCGTGAGCCAAGATCGTGCCACTGCACTCCAGCCTGAGGGACAGAGTGTGACTCCCATCTCAGAAAAAAAAAAAAAAAAAAAAAAAAGCCTGAAATAAAATGTCACATTACAAAGGAAACCATTATTCAGTTGAAATCCAGTTATTAAAACATTTTTTTGTTTCACTCTTTTTGCCCAGGCTGGAGTGCAATGGCACCATCTTGGCTTACGGTAACCTCTGCCTCCCGGGTTCAAGTGATCCTCCTGCCTCAGCCTCCTGAGTAGCTGGGATTACAGGGGTGCGCCACCACGCCCAGCTATTTTTGTATTTTTAGTAGAGATGGGGTTTCTCTATGTTGGTCAGGCTGGTCTCGAACTCCCAAACTCAGGTGATCCACCTGCCTCAGTCTCCGAAAGTGTTGGGATTACAGGCGTGAGCCACCATGCCCGGCTTATTAAAACGTTTAAAAAGTGCCAGGCGCAGTGGCTCATGCCTGTAATCCCAGCACTTTGGGAGGCCAAGGTGGACAGATCAAGAGACCATCCTGGCCAACATGGTGAAATCCTGTCTCTAATAGAAATACAAAAAGTTACCTGGGCATGGTGGCACGTGCCTGCTGTAATCCCAGCTACTTGGGAGGCTGAGAGGGGAGAATCACTTGAACCAGGGAATCAGAGGTTGCAGTGATCCCAGATCAAGCCACTGCACTGCAGCCTAGCAACAGAGCGAGACTCCGTCCAAAAAAAAAAAAAAAAGGCTGGGCGCAGTGGCTCATGCCCATAATCCCAGCACTTTGGGAGGCTGAGGCAGGCGGATCACCTGAAGTCAAGAGTTTGAGACCAACCTGGCCAACATAATGAAACCTCATCTCTATTAAGAATACAAAAAAAAGTAGCTGGGCGTGGTGGTGTATGCCAGTAGTCCCAGCTACTCAGGGATGTTGAGGCAGGAGAACTGCTTGAACCCAAGAGGTGCTCGTTGCAGTGAGCCAAGATCGCACCACTGCACTACAGTCTGGGTGACAGAGGGTCATCTCAGGAAAAAAAAAAAAATTTAAAAAGTATGCCAGAGTAATTAAGTGCTTTATGAACACATTAAATAACAATATCTAGCAGAGGGTTGTCTTTAGTTTTTTTGGGGGGGATGGCGGGGGGAGGGGGCTGCTTTGCTTTATCATGTGACCTCAGATGATAACCCCCTGGAGGGCAAGGACAGCAAGTTTTTCATCATTCAATCACTAATGCAATGTGCAGCCTGGCTTCCTGCCTGAAGCTCCCAAGCTAGCCCTCTCCACACCACTAGCCCAGCTCCTACAGGGGCCTGGGTTTCCTTGACTCTCTCAGAGCCCAGAATTGGGCCTGGCATAGAAGATGTGTAGGACCATAGTCCGCAAAATGGGATGTACGGACACAAAAGACGTTTTTTTCCTATGTTCTCTTTCCTACAATTCATCAGCCTGAGAAGGCACACATTCCTGTAAGGGGATGCAGCCTCTCTTCTTCTACCCCCACCACTGCCCCCCTTACTTCACAAAGGCAGCCCCCAATCCTTCGCTCCCACCTGGAAGGCTACTCGGCAGCACTGCCCCAGGGGCACCAAACAAGGGGACAACTTAAAACACTGACACTAGTGCTGACACGGTACCTAGCTCTGAGGTCAGGATAAAAAAGACTCCGTAAGTCAGAAACTTTCTGATTCTCTGCTTTCAACAAAACACAAGGAGGTCCTAGCGGAAGTGTCATCTGATAGATTAAGGAAAATCATGTCTGATGACAAATTATACTTTTGGCATTATTATGGAAAGAGTTCAAATAACTGAGTGATACTGTAACAAAACTATCATTCCCATCTACTTACTCATGTAAACAAGGTTTCTGGGCACTAATGTGTTTAGAAAACCCCATCTAACCTACTTCCGATAAATATTAAGCGAAAATTAAAATTGTATCAACATTTACAATATTTTGTTGTTTTCATCAACTATGCTCTAGTAATAATTATTATAACTTGAAAAAAACTTTTCTTCTAGCACTTAGAGCTTTATTATTCAAGGAAATAACAATATGTTCATAGATTTCAATACACATAGTTTTTGTTGCAGGGAAGTACTAAAGGTCAATCTGACACTAGACTTTCAAGCATAAAATGCATCACCTTAGTATAAAGTCCTTGGAGAAGCAGAATGGAAACAAAAATTAAAGGGGGAAAGGATAAGATGTAATATTGAACTGCTTTTAAAAAGAAGCTGGCTGGGTGTGGTGGCTCACGCCTGTAATCCCAGCACTTTGGGAGGCCGAGGCAGGTGGATCACCTGAGGTTAAGAGTTCAAGACCAGCCTGGCCAACATGGTGAAACCCCATCTCTACTAAAAATACAAAAATTAGCCAGGCGTGGTGGCGCACACCTGTAATCCCAGCTATTCAGGAGGCTGAGGCAGAAGAATCCCTTGAACCCAGGAGACTGAGGTTGCAGGGAGCCAAGATGGTGCCACTGTAGTCCAGCCCAGGCAACAGAGCAAGACTCCGTCTCAAAAAAAAAAAAAGCTTACTCATGTATTTTAAAAATAGATGCTAGTTCTTGCTCCTGCTTTTGTCATGTAACATGCTTGCGCCTACTTCGTCTTCTACCATAAGTAAAAGCTCTCTGAGGCTACACAGATGCCAGCACCGTGCTTGTACAGCCTACAGAACTGCGGGCCAATTAAACTTCTTTTCTTTATAAACTACCCAATCTCTGGTGCTTCTTTACAGCAATGCAAAAATGACCTAATACGGAAAACCAGTGCCAGGAGTGGGGTACTGCTATAAAGATATCTGAAAATGTGGAAGCAGCTTTGCAGTGGGGTAATGGGCAGATGTTACAAGAGTTTGGAGGGCTCAGAAGAAGACAGGAAGATGAGGGAAAGTTTGGAGCTTTCCGCTGCAGGGATGGAGCCCTCACACAGATACTCTACTAGGGCAGTGTGGAGGGGAAATGTGAGATCGGAAGGCCCACACAGAGTCCCCATTGGGGCACTGCCTAGTGGAGCTGTGGGAAGGGGCCATTGTCTTCCAGACCCAAGAATGGTGGATCTATCAGCAGCTTGCATTGTATGCCTGGAAAAGCTGCACGCACTCAACTCCAATTTGCTAAACCCTGCAAAGCCACAGGGGTGGAACTGCCCAAGGTCTTGGGAGCCCATCCCTCATCAGTGCACCCTGGATGCGGCAAACGGAGTCAATGACTATTCTGGAGCTTTAAGATTTAATGATTGCCCTGCTGGCTTCAGGACTTGCATAGGGCTCAATGCCCCTTTCTTTTGGCCTTTCGGAATGGGAAAGTTTACCCAATGTCTATACCCCCATTGTATCTTGGAAGTCGTAACTTGTTTTGATTTTACAGGCTCATAGGTGGAAGGGACTTGCCTTGTCCCAGATGAGCCTTAGCCTTTGAGTTTATACTGGAATGAGGTAAGACTTTGGGGGACTACTGATAAGAGATAATTGTAATTTGTAATGTGAGAAGGACATGAGGTTTGCAGGAAGCCAGGACTGGAATGATATAGTTTATTTGTCCCCTCCCAAATCTCATGTTGAAATGTAATCCCCAAGGTTGGAGATGGGGCCTGGTGGGAGGTGACTGGATCATGTGGGTGGATTTCTCATGAATGGTTTAAAGCACCATCCTCTGGGTGCTGTCCTTGCAACAGTGAGTGAGTTCTTGCAAGATCTGGTTGTTTAAAAGTGTGTGGCAGCCCTACCCCCTTGCTCCTTCTTCCACCAAGTGACGTGGTGTTCACGCTTTGCTTTCCACCGTTAAGTAAAAGCTCCCTGAGGCCTCCTCAGAAGCTGCACAGATGTTGGTGTCATGCTTGTATAGCCTATAGAACCGTGAGCCAATTAAACCTCTTTTTTTTTTTTTTTTAAAGATGGTAATGGGTATAAATCACTATGGTATTTAAAATCCACTTTTAATATTTTAAAAAGTGATGCAACAATTTTATTTTTAAATGTCAATGTTTGTAATGTTAGAAGTTACATCCTTACGATAAAAAACATGTCAATTTAAATTTGGGAGAGGTATGTGGTTTAACGCAAAATCCTTTTAGGGACTTCATAGGGATAAAAAAAACTTTTTTAACTTCATAGCTACCTAAATGAAGACCCAGAAATTCTTTGGGGTACCAAGCATGCTTCCACATCTCAGCTGTGTTTAGTCTGGTTTTACCTAACGGAACCAAACTAGGGTCACTGAAAACACTTTCTTGAACCAAGACAGGCTGCACCATGGAAGATCCTGTAGTATGTAACTGCTGTTCACCAAGGTAGAGACTTCTCTTTATTTGAATTTCAAAGCTGCCTATGGCTCTGTTCAAGGACAGTAAAGAGCACAAACTCCTCAGTGTGCCAATTAATGTACTTAGCACCTTCCATTCTGTCACTTCAGCCTGGACTCACATACCCACACCACACCCAAGCATCTGGACTCCTTTTCACTTATTAATTTTATTTTTTAGTCATCATCTACACATGTAGAAGGGCCAGCCTTGACACCCAGTGGCTGAACAGAATAACCTTCATGAGCAGGAAATTATAGAGGTGATCTCAGTTATGAACCAAGTGCAGGAGAAGAGAGAGACACAATCATCCCCCACAATCACCCACCTGGGGCAGGAACCCCACTTTTACGCAGAGGTAAAATCTACCAAGCATGTGGATTCTGAGGTTTCAGTTCAGCTCCAGAGGAGGCTGTGTTGTGTTAACTGTGTGTGCAATGGACACAGAAGAGTGAGTGTGTGGCACTTGCCTGTGTCTGCCACCCCAGCTCCAGATCCAACTCGAGCCAGGCCCTGCCCGCTTCTCCAAACACATCCTGCACTCTCTGTGTCTCCTCACAGGATAGTTCTGCTATCTGGGGAGCCATTATTAGGTGGGATGATCTGACTTGGATTCCTGAGTAGTCAACTCACCACTACTGCAGCTCTCAACAAATTTCCTTTCTATCTCATGCCTAGGTCACGTCATCATCCTCTGTGCTTCCATCTTTCTGTGTGCCCCATGGAACTTCCCAATTCTACCTAGCACTATGTTCTGGGCATCCAAGTCCACCACTGCCATTAGAACATCACCACCTTGAGGTAGGGAGGTCCTGTCCAGGGCCCTGTGGAGGCCTCTGCACGTGACAGGTGTTTAATAAATGTTTCTTTGCTGACATTTCCTATTATCAGTATCTGGGCCTTTCAGAGCCAGAAGGGGCCCACATACTGATACTTAATTAATACTCTCATTTATTAGAGAGAGGACCAATGACTTTCCCAGGGTACAGCAACTGGTCCAAGGCACAGATTCAACCAGAAAGTGGGTTTACCAATGCTTTTGTCTTCTCAGCATAAATATGCTAAAGAAAATAATTACTATTGGGTGAGTTTTCCACAGATAGAAGAAGAGTTATCTGAAAGAAGTAGAAGTGAGGGAAGGGTATAAAAAGGGGAAAAAAACAAAGGTCAGGCGCAGTGGCTCACACCTGTAATCTCAGCACTTTCGGAGGCCAAGGTGAGTGGATCACTAGGTCAGGAAATAGAGACCATCCTGGCTAACACAGTGAAACCCCGTCTCTACTAAAAACATAAAAAATTAGCCGGGCATGGTGACATGCGCCTGTAGCCCCAGCTACCTGCAAGCTGAGGCAGGAGAATCACTTGAACCTGGGAGGCGGAGGTTGCAGTGAGCCGAGATTGTGCCACCGCACTCCAGCCTGGGCGACAGAGCAAGGCTCCATCTCGGGGGAGGAGGTGGGGGGAGGAGGTAGGGGGATGAGGGAGGTGGGGGGTGGGGGAGAAGGAGGAAGAACCAGAGTTTCTTGTTTTTTGAAAAAATCACAAACTGAAGAATAACCGGACACGATGTCAGCACCACTCACACAGGAAACCTCACGCACGAAACCTCACACGGCAGCACTGCAGCTCTTTTGCTCGGTTAACTTGGGGACAGCCCTGAGTCACGAGATCAGCCTTTACGGCCTTCTTCTCAGGCTGGCAGAAGATCAGGCTGCTCTGACTCCAGGCCGTCTGGGATTGGCGGGGCCTCTCAACACAGTCAAGAATGGCTAACGGCAGACAGAAACATTTTGTGGCCTAATAAAGGATCAAAGAAATGTTCCTTACAAAGAGGAAATGAATTATCCACACATCAAGCTCCTTCGTGTCTTTTGTTTGTTTGTCTTAGGCCCTTCGGCCTGTTTGGATAAAATATACTACACTGAGGAAGCATCAAAGAAAACAAAACAACAGTGACATTTAAAGGGAACTCTGTCAGCTACACAGAGCCCCATTTTGGGTTCAGCTCCAACTTCTCCCTGTTCTCTCTCTCCTGGCCATGGGGAGTATTCATCCGAAGGTGATATAAGACTATCAACAAAGGTTTTAACAAGAACCAGACCCTTCTCTTCTAATCTTTTCCCCAATCCAAAATGTCAAGAAAAAACCTGAAAGAATCCTGTTAGAATTTTAAAATATTCCATTATCGTGTCCCTCATGCTAGGTATAAAAAAACGCACAGACTGCTCCGTCAAATACAACTACGTGATTTCACTTCCATAGTAGAGATCCCAACTTTTCTTTCAGCTAAATTTAATCTGTTCTAAACTCCTGAAAGTTATTGAGTCCTAAAGACATTTATTTAGCTGGTTCTAATAATGAGCAGTTTATAGGCAATTGTGAGACATGACCACAAAGATTATTGGACGGAGTCAAGTAATTTGAATTACTAGAAAAACATAGATCACTCTTTACTTTTTTTCAATTAACGAATTTATTTATTTATTTTTGAGATGGAGTCTCGCTCTGTCACCCAGGCCGGAGTGCAGTGGCACAATCTGCTCACTGCAACCTCCACCTCCCAGTTTCAAGCAATTCTCTGCCTCAGCCTCTGGAGTAGCTGGGATTACAGGCACCCACCACCACATCTGGCTAATTTTTCTATTTCTTTTTAGTAGAGACATGGTTTCACCATCTTGGCCAGGCTGGTCTTGAACTCCTGACCTCGTGGTCAACCTGCCTCGGCCTCCCAAAGTGCTGGGATTACAGGTGTAAGCCACCACTCCGGGCCTAAAAAACACAGATCACTCTTGACTGACATGAACAGTGGGTGTCATTTACCCAGAATTACTTAAGAGGGAATAGTAACATGGCGTGAGAAGCTGCTTCTACCCCCAAGGAGGTACCTTTATAGCTCTACAACCTCTACCCTACTCAGTCTCTGTGTAGCAAAACTAATTTATCTTCCTCATGGTATCTACCTGAATTCAACTGATTTAAGTTAATTTGCTCATTTGTCTGTGGTCCCTAGCAGAATGCAAATCCCATGAGAACAGTACATCCACGGTCATTTCTATCCCCACAGTTGAGAAGGTGCCGTGTACACAGTCCGTACTCATTGTTTGTTGAGTGACTGAGGAACAAACAGCAGGAATATATTCTACAGCCAACACTCAAATCTGTGATTTTAGTTCTACATATTGTTCCATTCACAAACCTCTGTCTCCTTGCACCTTTCCTCCACCTTCAACTTCTCCATGTTAATGGACTTTGGCTCCATTTAGCAGTTAACGATTTGGTGACCCCACTGAGGAGCCAGAAGCTCCAAGAAACGGGAGGCTACCAAGAAGCACAGCACCCAGCAGAGCTGCGTGTGGAGGCAATGCTCACTTCCCTCTCCATGGGACCTAAATGACAGGCACAGCACACCCTTCCTTCCTTTCCAGCCCTTCCTGTATTCCCAGCCTAGTCCAGACTAGACGTCCTTTGGACCAGATGCTCACCCTAGCAAATCCCAACTGATGCCTCACATGATGTCCCCTAGATACCTACTGTCCTCTCACATGCAGTTCTCCTAATGGCCTCATACCCCAACCTGCGAGCCCTGCTGCTTTCTCGCATTCATATCCAGACAGCATTCCTTTTACCCCTCCAGTTACAGGGCCAGAAGTTCAGTTTTGTTAACAGTAGCAATGCTGTCTCACCATCTCATCAACCACGCCCATCCAGGTTCCCCCATCACAGTGTCAACCACTTGCCAAACCCATCTCCGCCTTATTCTGAGACCTGCAACAAAGTCTCTTCCTAGCTAGCTAAGTCTCTTCCTCCATCCTACCTTTCAACAGCACTCTCAGGAATGTGGAAAACACAGATCACAGATGTAATATTCTGTGTCCACCATGCTTAGTGTTCGTTATTCCAACCTAGCCATGTACAGATAGCCATGCCTAAGATGTGAAACTACAGATTTTCCCTATTTGCTGCACAGCCTCCATGACCCCCACAACATTCCTCTTCTTGATTGTGTTCCTC
The DNA here is from genome assembly GCA_963573385.1 of Cacajao melanocephalus. Lineage (NCBI taxonomy): Eukaryota > Metazoa > Chordata > Mammalia > Primates > Pitheciidae > Cacajao > Cacajao melanocephalus. The sequence continues at coordinate 43,544 of CAUYLG010025489.1, forward strand.
AACTCCTCTACCATCTGTGTACTTGTTTCTCATGTTCGATATGCAGCCTGGGACTCAACTATTCATTATCTCAACAATGCAGTCAATACTCATTGCGTCGGCTGGGCGCGGTGGCTCACATCTGTATTCCCAGCACTTTGGGAGGCTGAGGTGGGTGGATCACTTGGAGTCAGGAGTTCAAGACCAACCTGGCCAAGATGGTGAAACCCTGTCTCTACTAAAAGTACAAAAATTAGCTGGGTGTGGTGGTGTGCACCTGTAATAGCAGCTACTTGAGAGGCTGAGGCAGGAGAATCGCTCGAACCTGGGAGGCAGGGGTTGAAGTGAACTGAGCTCACACCACTGCACTCCAGCCTGGGTGACAGAGCAAAATGCCATCTCAAAAAATAAACAAACAAACAAAAAACCACTCATTGCCTCAACATCCTGACCTCCCACCAATTTTCCAACCTAATATTAGTGTCCCAACATCCTGGCTGTACCCTAGATGAATTAAATCGGACCCAAGTCTCTGCTGTGTGTGTCTGAAGTTCCTCATGTGAGTCTAGCATGCACCTAACATTGTGAAGTGCTGCTGTAAGCTGACAGCTCTCGACATCTCTCACTAGGAGCACAGTCCTGACCCAGTCCAGTGGTTCTCAGGGCCTAGAATATGGATGCCCATGGCCCAACCCAGGGATTCTGCTCTGACTAGGTGGGGTATAGACCAGCACCGGGGCATTTTCAAGCTCTCCCAATGACTCTAATGTGCAGGCAAGCTCACAAGAAGTCCTCAGCCCACCTCTACTCTTCTAATGCTACTGCCAGATCGGTCTTCTAGGGCAGCTCCAGTCCCATCCTTCCCTACATTCTAAAATATATAAATTTTCCTCATTTCCTGTTGAATTAATCATAAACTTGTCAGTCAAACGTGGGCGGCTCTGAATTAGTTACCTCACACCCTCCTCCACCCATAAGCTTCATCCAAACTGGGCAACTTGCTACTAACCAACCACTCAAATTCTTTTAGCCCTTGTTCTCCCATTAACCTCTGTCCAGTGAACTCCTATCCACCCTTCAAGGCCCTCTCACATAAGCCTCCTCTGCAGCACCCTTCCTGATCTCCCTGTCCAAGAGCGGGGTGCAGCTGCTTGCCTCTGCAATCCCTGTGAGCCCTAGCACACCACCTGAAGCAAAAGAGGCACTCAAGTTTCCAACTGTGTGGCTGCTGCCCCTCTCCAGATTCTGTGGTGATTAAGTCCAACTCAAGCACTCACTTACACTCAACTACCAAAATCAGTCAAGGATGCCACAGTGGGATGACGAGTCACTGGCCACACTGCCAAGTAATTACCAAGGTTGGTGGTAGCTCCTGCAGAGATCTTAGCAGTGAAAGAACAAATGCAGTGTGTTTAAAGTCAGTGATACGTTCCCTTCCTTTTGTACACAGGAACCAGTAATGTTTTTTGTAAGTCTTGTTTAAAAAAAAACTAAGCCAAAAAAAAAAAAAGGGTCACTTGAATAACAGAAGAAGAAACTAACAATCATGGGAACAGAAGATTCAACTAGAGGAAGAATTATGAGAGCGAACAGTGGACAAAAAGGTCTCAAACCTCCAGCAGAGCCCTGCACACAGCGTAGGTATGGACATGCAGGGAATTAAATTCAGTATAAGGTGAAAAATAAAGACCTTTCTTTTTCCATGTATAATTTCTAAGGCAAATTTAAAGTTATTATTCAGAAACAGACAGAAATGTTTGCTCTTCACCTTCAAGAATCCACCACGCTTTCTGTGAAGATACTCAGGCTCAGTAGAGTGTACCCTTACACACGTCTGTCTTCATAACAATGGAATGCCCGAGTGACCACAATGATTTCAAACCAGTGGAGAATACATGGTGTGATGCTCATGGACTCCTCCAAATGTGTGAGCAACCAGATCACGTATCTCAGAGTCTGGCCTAAAAGCAAGATAAATCTACGTGGATCACTTGAATGTTTTACAGAGATTTAAAAAGAGAGGGAGAGACGGGGAAGGGAATGTGAGCTGAGAATTTAATGAGGGAGACAAGCTACCAAGGTCAGATTGCTCTGGGATCATAAAGAAGTTGGGCTGTCTCAAAGGATCATCTGAAAATAATTTTCTACTTTTGTTATTGCTAAAGGACTGGAGAATTTCATTTCCATGGACTGGACTGAGTAGTAGGATCCCAAAAATCCAGAGTCCACCCCACTCTTTAAGCTGCTTGAGAATTTGGAACAGCTCTGTCTGATGAAATCAAGACTTTCAACATGGGAGTGGTCACCACAGATCAGAGTTCCAAGTCTTCTCTAAGCAAAGCTCCTCTATCTCTTAATTAATATTAGACGGGTTTTTGCTCCAGATCAACCAGTTTCCCAAACCTTTGCTTATCAACACCTTGTTAGGCCAGGTGTGGCGGCTCACACCTGTAATCCTAGCACTTTGGGAGGCCAAGGTGGGCAGATCACCTGAGGTCAGGAGTTCAAGACCAGCCCAGCCAAAATGGTGAAATCCTGTCTCTACTAAAAATACAAAAATTAGCCAGGCGTTGTGGCACACACCTGTAGTCCCAGCCACTAGGGAGGATGAGGTGGATCACTTGAACTCGGGAGGCAGAGGTTGCAGTGAGCCAAGAGCACACCACTGCACTATAGCCTGGGTGACAGAGCAAGACCCTGCCTCAAAAAAAAAAGAAAGAAAAAAGAAAAAGAAAAAACCTTTTAAAACTCATTTTCTGAAATTCTCTTTGAAAAATGGATAACCAAACTTACTTAGCTCTGTCACCCTAATTAATTAAAGGCCCTATCTGAAAAAAGAAAATGACTAATATTTAGGATAGACTATGTCTGTTTGGAAAGTAGTTTATTAGCAAATGTGTGACACCTCCACAGATTTTAATATTAAACAGTGGTTCCCAGAGAAGACTCCAAGCTGCTATTGAGAGGAGGACAAGGGATGAAAGAGCACAGAGCATGGCTGCGGTGATGGGCCATCCTTCCTCCCACTCTGGTGTGGTCTATGGTACTCATTAGCCTGTGTCTCTGTAGCCTACCAGATTTGGTTTTATTGCTGCCAATGGCAAAGATTAGAAAACTAAAAGTATGATCAAAACTTACAAATCAGCTGCAAGGGAGATCCCAAGAACTTTCAGTAATAAAAGGACACTGCGTGTGTGTACACACACATGCATGTGCATAGATGTGTTTTCAAATTTCTTAAATAGGAATGACTGTTAGCTTTAGATAAAGGATGTGGCCAATTTTTCACCTGGAAGTAAAAGGATAGGGCAGGCAGCAGACCAAGACAGACTCGATCCTGACTTCCTGTCAAACACAGTTGCCAGCACCTCAGAACTTTTCCCCTCCCTTTTCCATCTCCTTTTCTTATTATTTCTTTGATAAAAAAAACTTAAGACTTGCCAGGTGTGGTGGCTCATGCCTGTAACGCCAGCACTTTGGGAGGCTGAGTCAGGCAGATCACCTATCACCTGAGGTCAGGAGTTCAAGACCAGCCTGGGCAACAGAGCAAAACTCTGTCTCAAAACAAAACAAAAAACACCTAAGACTCAAGAAGGGGGTTGGAGAGACCCTACTTCCTTGAGGCTACACAGGTGGCTGCCAATCTGAGGACTGATACCCGCACCTCTGACTCTCAGGCCAGTTTTCTCTCCACAAACCACCAGGCCCTCTTCCTGCTTTTGCCAACCAACCCACCCCAAAAATGAGTTTTCCATATAGGAAAGTGAAGAGCCTGGCTTATCTTCTTCAGGAGGTAACTGTGCCTTCCCCAGAGAGCTCTGGTGCCAGGACTTCAGCAGCCCTCAGAGAGCAGAGCCAGGAGGGACACAGGGCAGTGGTGACAAAGCTGTTCAGGGCACTTTTGGGCATTATCCTATTTTCAGAATAACAATCTTCCTGGTGTTCTTAGCAGCATGATTCCTTTTTTTTTTTTTTTTTTTTTTACTATTTTTTTTATTTTTTAGAGACAGGGTCTCAGTCAGTCACCCAGGCTGGAGTGCAGTGGCAAGATAACGAGGGACCATGACTCCAGAACCAGAAACAGTGCTGGTTTGTATGGGAAGTTGTGTTAGAACAGCCAGATTGACCTGTGCTGCCCACTGAGCTCTTTCCTTCTCCCTCCATCACTCATTCTCCCATAGTAGAACATCTCAACCACACGTATCATCAGTACACATCAGGTGATGTTGGCAATGAATGAGTTTTTAAAATTGGAATTTAAAAAATAAAACCATAAACTGGAAGGAGTTGGTTGCTCCTTCCAAAGGAAGCTACTGAGACGAAAAGAACAGGGACACATCCAGTTAATTAGTTCTCGTGGTGCTCAGGGCGTGCACTCGCCCTATGCTGGTCAAAGGAGAAGCCAGGACTCTGGCAGCTCAGGAACTCCACCAAAGAGGTCACTCCACTGAAGCGATCTGAGGTTTCTCTTCTGTTCCACCCACTCAAATGGTGTTTTCTGATGATCAATCCTGCTCCATGTGCTGGGCCAGGTTCTGTGACTACAAAAAGAATTAAACTAAAACCCTGCCCTCAAGACTTCCCAGTTCAGTGTGGAGGCACCAAATGAACTTGCCATCCCAACCTGGTGCGGCAGGGCCTACAAAACGCAGCGACGTCCAGGCCCTCATTAGTCATGGGCCACTCCTCATTCTAAAGTGCCTCGTGAACATCCTCACCTCTCATGAGAACGAGTGTTGGAGAAAGAAGAAGATCAGAACACTACTAGGGAACGCTAAGCTTGACCCAGCATTCTAGTCAGTCAGTGCACACAGCATCCATCCTCCAGACATAAGAATAATCACCACAGGCCCAAAGCAAGCAAACGCAGGCCGACAATGGAAGCTGGCCTGTTTTGTCAAACAGCACTATCAGAGAGACTCTCCACTGAGCTAAATCTCAAAGCCAGGGGATGTGACTCAAGAAAGAAAGATTTTTGAGAAGACTCTCTTTTCATTCGATGTATCATTCAGAGCGTGATATCTACAGTTTCAAGTTTTCCGCAGTCTTCACTTCCTGAATTAGAATTTGTTAGGACATGCTGATGACAAGAATAATGACTACTCCAAGACAGAGGTAGAGCAGGTACACTTCTTTCCAGGTACTTTCTTGCTCCTACTCAGGAAAAACAACTCGTCTCACAAACGCTGAGTTTATAGTAAACATATGTAGTAAATGCTGTCTAAACCAGTCAGAAAACAAAAACGCTTCAATCTTGACACAATGAGCTGCTGCAGAAGCCAGAGGAATGCATGACTCAGAGTCCTACATAACTGAAGCCATAAAGACACTGTTATGGGACACACTCTGTTGGGAGGAAACAGAACAGCCCTCAAGACTTCCTCATGAGTCTGATAATGTAACTCAACTGTGAGGCACAAAATAGGAGCGAACAACTCTGGTCTAAGATCCTGGTAGTCTTCCGACTTCATCTTCTCCATCCACCCAAGGGCAACTTTGCTTTTTCCCAGGCATGCTCCCATCTCAGGGCCTTTGCACTCAGTTTCCTTGGCCCAGAATTCTCTTCCCCTGTATATATGCAAGGCTAGCTTCCTCAATTTTTTTAAGGTCTTTACTCTAAGGTGAACTCTCCATAGCTATCTTAAGTAAAAGTTCAACCCCTCTACCTGTTATTTCATATCGCTTTCCTGTTTTTAATCTTTTCAGGACAAACACACTATATATGTCACTTAGCAAGATTGTTTTAATCTAGCCTCTTTCCCCACTACAATCTCAGCTCCATGAAGGCAGAGATTTTTGTGTTTTGTTCACTCCTGTATCACCTGGCAGAGTGTCTATTAATATTTCTGGAATGAATGAATGAATGAATGAATTTTTTTTTTAAAGGCTGGTCAAGTGAAGCAGTGGGAGTGGAGAAGGAACAAAGAAATCTGTAACTGGTTGTGATCAATTAGCTGTAAACACCACTGCACTCGGACCAACATAATGAATGAATTTCAGATAGTGATCTAAACTCAGAACGGATGAGATACTTGGTAAGTAGGAAGGAATCATTCTATCTTCATGTTCACAGAGTCAACAATTACAGGAAGCTGGCAGGCCAGCTTGCCCTCCGCCAAATCGACCCCAAACGCAAGGAACACAGAGACAGAGAGACAGACCCTGGGCCCCCATGCTCAGGTGTTGAGGCCAATATCAGGCACTGTCTTTCTCCCCTTATAACCACCAAACACATTCTGTTTCCTGATAGCTCAGTACGTTGCCTTCTAAATGTGGAAAACACACTAGAATTCACCTATATAAAGATACTTTGGAAAAATGTTTTAAAGCAAGTGCAAAAACAACATCAAATCTACGTGTCAGTTAGTTGCATGCAGGGTGTAAGGAAAAGAATAACCAGAAAATACTCCCAGGGAAGATACAAAATAGGCTGGCACTCTAGTGAAGCTGGCAATGGGGGCTACCAAGGCCATTACTACTTCCACCTAAGGGAGACTTTATTTTTATTTATTTATGTATTTGAGATAGAGTCTTGCTCTGTCGCCCAGGCTGGAGTGCAGTGGCACAACCTCAGCTCACTGCATCCTCAGCCTCCAGGTTCAAGTAATTCAACTGCCTCAGCCTCCCAGGTAGCTAGGATTACAGGTGCACGCCACCATGCCGGGCTTATTTTTGTATTTTTAGTAGAGATGGTGTTTCACTATGTTGGCCAGGCTGGTCTCGAGCTCCTGACCTCAGGTGATCTCCCCGCCTCAGCCTCCCAAAGTGCTGGGATTACAAGCATAAGCCTCTGTGCCCAGCCTAAGGGAGACTTTAGGTTTAAGACAGAAGTATGCCAGGAGTGAGGAGGTAACTCTAAATGAATGACTTCCTCTCATGGAAGGGTTCTCATTTTTCACTTTCTGTTTCCTTCTCCCAACCCTCAATTCCAGTTAGCAGTGTAATGTTTTACCTGTGAAAATGTAAGGCTCCAGTGTCACTCTACATAGAATGTTCTAAGCACACACATTAAAATTGACTCCAATTCTGTTGCTAAGGAACTGCACAAGAAAAGGGTTTTCCATCCTCTTCATTTATGAAATAACCTCTATGTCTATGGGAGAACAAATGCAATCTCTCAAGTCCCCTTGCGCCTTGTTCTCATTTTTTAAATGAACAGAGAAAGATGGCTGAAAGTGTATGCTATCTCCATTTTTTACATGCCATTGAAAATGAGATGGAAACATGGCTTCAATAACCCACTGCTCTAGTATTTATTCATCTTTCAAGCTGAAGACTTCCCCTATTACTCCCCGCCCCCCAGCAAAAATGAATTATACCATCAAAAGCACTCTTCAATTTAAAAAGATTATCCCAAGCAGCCAGAATAATTTAACGTGTGCTTGTATTCAACGTGGGTTTATTTTCCAGATCTCTGTATAGCCCTAATGCCTAAATACAGACATGCATGCACATGCATGAATGCGCACACACACACACACACACACACAGCCCTAAAGAATAGCACAAGGTATGCTGGCTTTCATTTTTTTATCTAAAAGTAGAACTGGGGAGATGAACTTAAAAAAAAGTACTGGTTAAAGAAAATAAGAAAAGAAAATCTTGTTAAACACAAAGAGAAAAATGGGCATACTAACTTCTTTGACCACAGAGTAATGAGGAAGCCTAAAAAGTAGCAGAGCCATGTATGTGAAAGGAAAGGTCACAGCTGAATTCGTACATTTATCCCAGAGGCAGCTTCTACTGACAAGAACTACTGAAATAAATTTTTGAAATATCTCTTCCCTTCTAATAAAATGCTTGTCCTATTTCATTTACTAAGGGATTTTTAAAACACATTTCTCTTTATAGCTTATGAAACAGCAGAATCTTTCTGCAAACTAATTGACAGAACTGATTGCCTTACACCAACTTCTCTGTGCATATAATTGATTTTTAATTTGCTGTCTCATTTCCGAAAGGACCTGACGATAAACTCCACTCTATCCATACTATTGACTTCTTTAAGCAAGGGCTTGGTTCAAAGGCTGATGGGAATTAACCATAGGAAAAACAGTTCAATTTTATTAATAGTTGAAACCTTAGGCAAATCTCACTTGAATCTACATTTTTCTTTTTAATATTAAGGGCTAATTCTTACTATAGGTCACATTAAGAATACATAATATGGAGTAATATGTACATATGTATACTATATCAACATTTCTATTTCTCTTATTTTTCCTACTCTCATATATACAAATTCAGTTCTTCATAAGAAACAGTACCAAAGTCATTTAAAACTGGAAGAGGGGTGGTTAGCAGAGAGGAAAACCTACTGTGATTCAATTTAAAATGTACTAAGTACCTACTATGTGATGCAGTAGATACACTGTATCTATATTTTAGGTTAATAGCAAAGGTTCGAAATGAATTGTAAAAATTTCCAAGTTATAATTTCTTTAGAAAGATAATTTCAATGTTCTAGCTCAACTCACATGTATGCAAACCTGTACACATACATAAGTTGACAATGACAAAAAACCACCATGTACGTACATAAACAAACACCAGAAGAAAGCAAGAAGCCGGCAAGTAAGACAATGAAGCCAGACACTGAGACGATCTGTTAGTGGGGAGGTTTCAAATTCCCTTTAATGATTTTAGGATGTTGTTCTAACAACAGAAAAAATCTGCACAAAATCCTAAAAAGAGTAAGAAAGTGAAAGGGTTCATACTAGGTGACCTACAAGACACTCCTATCATCATTTTTTGAATGACTATATTAAATGGTCAACAACTCTGGAAATTTTACCATTCCTAAAGTAAATATAAACTAAGCCTTCCCCTATATGTTGATGTAACATTTTAAAAAACAAAATCACCAAGATTATTAGTATCTGAAACCCATGTAACCATAACTACAAGCTCTGAGAACCTCTCTCCCTCTTTGTCACTGTCCTCCTTGCTGTTTTCACCTCCACAACCTCCTGCTGCTATTGGACATTCACTGGAATTTTGCTGTGAATTCCATTTTCCTCAGCTGCCATGCAAACAGTAAATAAAATTCATTGTATTTTTGCCCCACTAAGCAGCTCTGTCTTCTGGCACATCCAGATGCCTGGCTTGAAAGGAGTGAACAATGAAAACAATGTTTTCTCAAGCAGACATTCCAAAAGGGCATAACAAAGCCATCTGAAGATGCTGCTGGGGAAAGACACCATACAAATAGCTGTGTGTATTCTGTGTAAGTAATTCCTTGACCAGCCGCACGGGTTCACTGGATTACAAATATTTAGAAAATTACTTTGCCATCTCACGCCAATTTTGAAAGAAGGATTTTCATTTATATTTATGATAGGCTGAGCTTAAAATTGAAGGAAGGTTTAGATGTTCTAAAATTTATGAACTTGTAAATAAATCCATGTACATGGCCAATTAAGGTTTATCACCACTACAGATTAACTATCTTTGGATAAAACTTTCAGAGCTTATTTGTATCTAGGTTGTTCGGCTCAATGTATTATATCAGAATTGATATAAAATATTTAATGGGTGGTATATTTCAAGATAAAAGCTATAGTTACTCAAGATGAAACAAAAAAACACCCTGTAGCAACATGGTAAGCAACAGAACCTTCACTTTTTGCAACATCTGGATTGTTGCTAAAAGCTAATTCAACATGAAAATAATTTTAAAAACCAAAACACAGCTAAGTGGATAGGAAGCAAAGAGTAAGATGCACAGCTCAGTGGAGCACCCAATCTTACAACCTTGCAAGTCAGACCAAACTCCACAAGGAAAATGCAGGCCCTGAATTTTAAAAAGAATTCAATTAGCATCTCCACTCTTTCCATAATCAACAGCTGAATGCTAATTAAGAGCACAGCACCAAGCAGCAACGGAATCCCAGTGCAATAAACACCAACAAAACAGCAGCAAATGCTACCTTCAGCTCACATGCATAAATAAACAGAATTAATAACTACCCAAGCATGGAAGGGTGACTTAATCTGTCTCGATTAGGTGCAGTTCAGCCTAGGGCCTTTGTGTTATATTTGAATGTGTTCATCATGTTTAATTAAAAACCTAATAATCTAGGGTTTTGTTTGTGTGGGTTTTTAAAAACGTTTTAATCTGTTTTTCCTCCTCTTTGTCTTCCTGAATTCTACCAATCTGGATGACTTCCTGAAAAGGAACCGTATTTTTAGCATAATATATGTGAAATTGGTTAACCATCAATGTAACTCTCAGAGGCAGAAGGCAGCCATTTACCTTGGCTCTATCCTTGCCCATACCTTGGTATTTAAAGCTTCAGAAACTGACCTAGCATTTCTTCCAAAATGCTTCTCTGATCTGACCAAGTTTACTTAGCCTGAAAGACATGACCCAGGTTAGCTACCAAGGTATTTCTCACAGCCACTCAGCAAAAGCAGAATTCATTTGCAGTATCTGGTATAGAATTTGACAGAAATTGGCACATTTTTACTTCAGTTCAAGATTTAAAGTATCTCAGCCCCAAGGCAACTTCAATTAGGGACACTGTCAGAGAATAAACTGAGAGTTTGAGATGAAAGGCCTCCCACTGTGTGATTCTGAGGTCTAAGATCTCCAAAATTCATGATTATCTGAAAGAATTTTGGAGGGCGGGGGGAGGTGGATAAGAAAGAGTTTAACGTGGGTGCTTTTTCCAAAAGTAAAATGGAAACCTTTTCTTTCTTTCTTTTTTTTTTTTTTTTTGAGACAGAGTCTTACTTTGTTGTCCAGGCAGGAGTGCTGTGCCATGATCATGGCTTACTGCAGCCTTGAACTCCTGGACTCAAGCAAATCTCCAACCTCAGCCTCTCGAGTAGCTGGGACTACAGGTACATAGCACCATGTTCAGCTATTTCATTATATTTTTAATTTTTTGTAGAGACAAGGTCTTGCTGTGTTGACCAGGCTCCAAAGGTAAAGTTTTAAAGGTTGATTTCTGAGGCATGTAAAAGTTTTTCTCTTTAATGTGCTGATTCATAATTATTAACTGTTACAAGTTTAAATGCTGGATCGAAGACAATTACAGTGAAGAACTTTTTAAAAGGATTACCTTGAACAAACAGTCATCAAGATTCTTCAAGCCCCTCATATGGAGAGAAATTACCTTCATCATTAAGTCCTCACCCTTAATAAGTTTACAAACTAGGACAATCAACTCAGAAATAAGACCCCAAGGAACCAACAGCTGGGGATCAGAAGTCAGCACCAAAAAGCAGAGGATGAACTGCCAGTGAGTGAGGCACATAGGAGACACAGCGCGAAGAGGGAGCACTGGCCATGGGATGGGCCAGGAACCGAGCTGAGCCTGGAGGACGAGTAGGGCCTGCACTGACATAAGAGAGGTTAGTTTCTTCATGGAGCAGCAGGTCTGCCAGGCCCAGGAGGTCCAAGGGCCCAACCTCCCCGCCGCACAGCAGGGAACTCATACCTTCAGGTGCTTATTTCACCAACCCTCTCACAGAGCAGCTGCTTCAAAGTCTTCATATAAATGCCAAGGGAAACACGTTCATCAAGACTGTTGTAGTTAGATCAGACACTAGGTAGTTAGAACAAATTAATATGCCAGAGGCAAGGAAGTTTAATAATAATTAGCCAGCCATTGTGGCTTACCTATAGTCCCAGCTGCTCAGAGGCTGATGTGGGAGGATCACTTGAGCCCAAGAGTTTGAGTCCAGCCTGGGAAACATAGCAAGATCCTCATCTCTTAAAAAAATAGTAATGATAAAGCCAGGTGCAGTGGCTCACACTTGTAATCCCAGCACTTTGAGAGGCTGAGGCAGGTGGGTCACCTGAGGTTGGGAGTTTGAGACCAGCCTGACCAACATGGAGAAACCCAGTCTCTACTAAAAATACAAAAATTGGCCAGGTGTGGTGGCACATGCCTGTAATCCCAGCTACTAGGGAGGCTGAGGCAGGAGAATCGCTTGAACTTGGAAGGCAGAGGTTGTGGTGAGCCACGATCATGCCATTGCACTCCAGCCTGGGCAACAAGAGGGAAACTCTATCTCAAAAAAATAATAATAATAAAAATAACTAAAATGTTCAAAGTATACAGAAAACCGGGAGGAAAAAGCAGGGGAGGTAGGCCCATGGACTTATGTTAGCCAGGACACATTTGTTTTGCTTATTCCTGTGATTTCTGAGGTGAGAAAAAGTGGTAAATTCAACAGAAGGGGGCCACATGAACACAGCAGGTGTTTTTTCACAGCCAAAGCCAGGCGAGGGTAAAGAGGGGGGACTGCCTTGTTGCCACATAAATCTCTTCAAAGATTTGATTTGGATCCATTCATCAGAAGCTTCCTTCAACCTCTCCATTATTCAGTCACTCTCTCTTCTTCACTGCTGAGGTTTTCAAAGTGAAGCTTCACTTCCTACACATAAGGGAACCATTTGATCCCGAGGCTCTGCAAGGGCTGGATGACTGCCAAGGCATTTCTCAAAACAAGAAGCAAACATTATAAAAATGACCCCAAACGGATATGGATATATGCAGTTAAGGATCATTATTTCATACGCAAAATATTCACCACTTTGGAGTCATGTTTTGTTTTTCAAAATAAAGCCAGGCTCTTTCGGATGTGCAAGACTCCCCTCTCAGCTAATGGCTGCAAATCCTGGAGCAGCGATGGGGAGACAATCCACATCTGCCTGATACAAGCAGGCGCTGCAGGAAAAGGAAAGCAGCTTTCTCTTCAGCAGGAAGAGAGGAACTTGGCTGTGTATTTTTAAAATTCCAGAGGGAATGAAAGGTCACAAGAGAAATGAAAGGAGGGAGAAAGGAGAGTCACAGCTAGGGAGGGGCTGGGAGGCAAGAGTAAGGAATAGGAAGGGCGGGGGACACCAAGAAGAGGCAGAAAGGAGGGAAGGAGAGAGGACGCCGAAGGGCCATGGAGACTGAAGAGGGAGGATGGACAGGAGCTGAGGGAGGAACAGAAGCAGCAGCAGCCGTGGGGCTGCAGGCTGACAAGACCCTGAGACCACCTGGGCCAGGCCGAGAGGCATGAAGTCAATCTCACAAAGTGTGGTTAAACCACCACATTCTATAGACTGATCCATCCTTTTCATTGCCTTATGTGTTTCTTTCACACAGGCTTTTTGCAGAATTTTAAAACCTTGTCAATCAGATCTCTTATCCACTCCTCACATAAATAGGTTTATAGTTAAAAAACCAGTATCAACATGACTTCTTAAAACTGATTTTAACGTTTAAACATTCAAAAATGTTTGAGATGTTTCTCTTTACTAATCATGTAAGATTTAAAAAATTTTTAATTTTAAACAGCTGCATTAACTCCGTAAGTCTGATAAAATTAAAGTCTTAAGGGACTATTCAACAAGCATTCCATTACCAACCCCTCGGGGCCATCTCACTGCATCTCAGCTCCTCCTAGCTTTTCCCATTCCTCAGCCCTCGCCCACCCTCACCCACAGCCATTCTAGGAGCAAATTCTCTTTTCTCTACCTTCAAGGTGCAGCCTGGATCTCACTGCTTCTTATCACGACCACTGCTGCCACACCACCCAGCCACCAGTGCCAGCCTGGTGTGTAGTAGCCCCCAGAGACCACCGGACTCAGGGGCCAGAGTGAGCCCCGCTGTCAGAGCGAGTCACTCCTCTGTTCAGAAGCTGCTCATGCAGGGCACATCACCATGCCCTGACGGTGGGTCAACAGGCCAGACCTGATCCACTCCCTCTGGGACACTCCTCCCACAAGCCCACCACCCGCCTCTCCTACCATGCCCCTCCTTGCTGTGCTGCAGAAACATTCCTGCCTATTTCTTAAACATGCCAAGCATGCTTTCCCCTTGGCCTCAGAATTCTCTGATATCCAAAAGGTTGTCCTCCTCACTTCACTAAGGTCTCATCTAAATGTTACTTGTAGATGACTTTCCTGATCCTCCCTTACATAAGACAGTACTCCACCCAGCTGATTCTTGCTCATTACCCTACTCTGTATCTGCTTCACCAACCCCTGACACATACTCATTTATGAAGGTTTCCCCTCTTAAAACTTAAGACTCATAAGGAGGGACCTGGTGTTCTCCTTGAAACAGCTCCTAGCACAACATCTGGTGCATAGCAGGCGCTCAGTAAATACTGCTGAATCAATGAAAGAGCGGGATCAGGAGCGTATATACAATTTGTAAACACTCTTTCTTAGCGTATTTTAAAATACAGGAGAGGAACTTGCAATCAGTATGTGTATTAGTGCCAGCCTTCATTTAAATTTCATTCAACCTAAAAGGCAAATGTCAAGCGGTAACATTCATACTGAAGACTGTATTTGCAAAAGCACAAGAAATCTTTAAGTCTTTTACAGCAATGCCTTTTATAAGTCACAAGATGGAGATGTAGCTTCATTAGAGCTGTCTGCTGGATGGGAATCCATGGGTTTGCAAGGCTGTACCTGTGGTCACACCTCTCTCCCCACTTCCTTCAATAGGCCACAGCAATAGAATCAATATGTAAAATCCATTATATTTATTTAATTAACTCTCTGCTTCCTGCTTGTAATCAATGTCCTTCAGGAGGTTGGGGATCCTACAGGCCCTATAAAAACAAGTCATCAAGCCAGGCACAGTGGGGCATGCCTACAGTCCCAGCTACTCAGAAAGCTGAGGCAAGAGGACTGAAAGAGCCCAGGAGTTCAAAACCAGCCCGAGCAACACAGTGAGACCCCCCTTCTCTAAAATAGTAACAATTTTTAAAAAAGACAAGTCACCAACCCTACTTTAGGTTATGTGTCCACTGGTTTTAACATGCTGTGTCTTTAAACAGGGAGGTATCACAAGCTAGCTTGAACCAAAAACAAATTCAAATTAACCTTTTTTTGGAGTAACTGTCAATTTCTCCTTTCTTTCCATGAAACTTCGACAATCCTTCCTATCATCTATGAAGCCTAATCTTACTAAAATCAAATCTTGCTGTATAATTACGAGGCTGAACGGCCCCTTCCTCCTGCCCGGCACCGCCATGGACAGCCATTCTGCATGACTGAAGCTTCTGCTTGAGCCCCTTTCCCTGAGTAGCAGGGAGGTCACGCACTGAGAAGCCGGCGCCCCAATGCCCAAGAGCACAAGGCAAATGCTGGTTCCCGCTCACCACTTCATCCTCAGTCCAGCACTTCTCGATGAGCTTGGGCACAGGCTTCTTCACCAGGCGCTGCAGGGCTTTGCCGGCATCGTAACCGCTTTCATGCAGCTAAAACAACAACAATTTTAGTTAGTTAACGGCACCAAATAACAGACAGGAAACAAATCAATGAAAGGCAAACTCTGCATTGACTTTCTCTCACGCAAGAGTCAGGAAAGGGGCACTGAGACTCCATCGTTTCAGTAGGCGTGGGAATGTGTTCTCATCCACGCCCACCCTATCTCAACCCCCATCTTGTCTACTCTGGGAGAGGGAGACAGGCAAGACAGATTTGGCAAAGATAGGAATAGGATCCTACATCCCTAAAAAGCAAACATTCAGTGAATGTTTGGCCCGGCCCAGTGCTCAGGACATTCCATGCAATCATTATCTTACCTAACCCTATGGAGAAAGTATTCTGTCATTTAATCTTATGTAGGAGCTATCATCACCCTATTTCACAGATGAGGAAACTGAGGCACAGAAAGATCAAGTAAAGGTGTTCACCACACTGAGCCAGCAGGTTTTGAAGTCAAGACTCCAACCCAGCAAGGAGGACCCTTTTTACTCTTGTCTCATTCTCCGCAAAGCAGCCTAAAGTCATACGATTATGTTCTTTTTAGCATCTCTTAAGTTCTTCGACTGTGACTGTGCTAATTTTACTAAAAAACATTTAAAGTGCCTAAAATTTAAGAGCTTTTTAAAGAAAATAAGTCTGTAGCAGTATGTTAGTTTTTCAGTGCATTTGAATAAAAATGCAGGTTTATCTACATATTCCCTTTAGGACCAGACTCGTCTCTTGTCAAAGCGAATCAACTTTTCTCATCCTGCATCTCTTTAACCCTATGCAGTGTCTGGTACCATGGACTCCTTCCTACCTTGCAAAGATGCCCAGACACGCCTGCTATGGCTTCTATCCCACCATCTACTCTTAGTTTCTGAGTTCCAACTTGCAGATGATGTAGCGCAACAGCAGGTACAAAGATCCTCTTGCTTTATCTACCTCCCCATACTGTGGCTGTCACTCATTAGAAATCCACCTTTCCTTTACACATCTAGTCTTCTGACACAAAGATTGGTTTTGTCTAAGACTTGTATCTCCAGTGCCAAACACAGTCTGTAGTGTAAGGTAATATTCCAGAAACACTAACTTCCTAAATGAAATATTAAATAAATAAATGCCGTCAATGACTGTCCCTAGGTAGACTCAATCCAAGTCTAAATCTCAGTTTATTTGAGCTCATTCATCAACGTACTAGGCCCTGGGACATAGCAGTAAACAACACAGAAGTCCCTGTTCTCGTGGAGTAGATGTTCTGATCTTTTCACTCATGCTTCAATCTTATTTTAACAATGAGCCAGCATTAGCCGAACATTTAGGACAAATAAAGCTGAACATTCAAGACATGAAAAGAACAAACCTTAATAAGTTATAGTCCTTATTTCCAGGAAACTTACAAACTGGTGAGGATACAAAACACACAAAATGACAAGATCAAGTATGTTGTAATAACTACTCTCGCTTAGGTTTAGGCAAAGACCTGTGGAATCATAAGAGGAGAGAACCATGTGTTTCTTCTTTTTAACGGAAGAATCATGAGGATGTGCAGACTCCCTTCCTAGCAACTGCTGGAGCTCCTGGGCTGACACACGGTAAGCTGGCAGTAAATATTTGTTAAATGAAATAAATATATAAAGGCTGAATTTAACTGCTAACAAAAGGAATATCACAAACATCCATTTTCAGTGCTCACTCAGCAAAACAGAAAGTATTAAAAATGTGAATTTCCAGAGCATTCTCACAGTCTAGAGGACATCAATTTATTTTAAATCAAGACTGGGACGTCCAAGCTATACATTAGCTATAACAATAAATCAACCATCTTAAAACAAAACAAAAGACCTATAACCATGATCAATGCTGTATCCCACTTTGGAGTGGTGGCGAAATGAACAAATATTAACTTATTTATTTTTATCATTATTTATCATTAGACTCATATTTATCATTACTTACCATTAGACTCTTTGAAAAATAAAATACTACTATGATTGCAAATGTTTGAAAACTATCCAGTCTAGCCTGCTTTCAGAGATATAAAAAGATCTGAAATAAAATCAGATTCTCATACTTTGCCTAATATCCAGAACAAGCAGACATTTGTCAAGTTCTATAACACAATGAGGATTTATAATCACAGGTCAACATGGACTGAAACTGAGTAAAAGGAAGAATTACACGCCTATTTAATGCAAAAAGCATACATTTTAGTGACAATTTTTATCAAATCAAGTTGATCAAATCATAAATTTCTAATAAAAAGCTCATGGCAAAATTAACAACTTTTATAAGAGGTAATTATACTATATGGGGTAATTAATTATAAGGAAAGTGTAAGGCTAGGCACAGCAGCTCATGCCTGTATGACCAACACTTTGGGAGGCTGAGGTAGGAAGACTGTTTTGAGCTCAGGAGTTCAAGACTAGCCTGGGCAACACAGTGGAACCTCATCTCTACTAAAAATTTAAGAAATTAGCTGGGTGTGGTGGCATGTGCCCATAGTTCCAGCAACTCAGGAGAATGAAGCAAGAGGACAGCTTGAAGCCTGGGAGGTTAAGGCTGCAGTAATCCTTGATCACACCACTGCACTACAAGTCTGAGTGACATAGTGAGATCCTGTCTCCAAAAAAAAAAAAAAAAGTGGGAAAAACTAAGGACTTTGGAGCCAAACTGCCTGGATTCCAACTCCAGCTCTACTACTTACTAGGTATGTGACCTTGAGAGTTATTTATCATTTTTGAGCCTTAATTTTCACATCTTTAAAAATGGGTATAATAATAACATCAACCTCTTAGGGATATGTGAGGATAATATTAGAAAATATATGTTAGCTACATCTTTTAAAAAGAAAAAAAAACAACCTCATCTCAATTTTGATCAACTTTCCAGATTACAGAGTAGTCTTCTCAGAGATAGAAAAAATTTTGTTAAGCTATAAACAAAAACCACCACTTATGTACACATTAATACTTTATGAAATTTGATTAAAACTCTGGTATCATATATAGAAAAAATTTAAAATTTTAAATTTCTGGCTGGGCACAGTGGCTCACGCCTGTAATCCCAACACTTTGGGAGGACGAGGCAGGTGGATCATGAATTAAGGAGTTCAAGATCAGCCCAGCCAAGATGGTAACACCCCGTCTGTACTAAAAAACTATAAAAATTAGCCAGGTGTGGTGGCAGACGCCTGTAATCCCAGCTACTCGGGAGACTGAGGCAGGAGAATCGCTTGAACCCAGGAGGCAAAGGCTGCAGTGAGCCAAGATCATGCCACTGCACTCCAGCCTGGGCGACAGAGTGAGACTCCATATCAAAATAATAATAATAATAATAATAATAATTTTTAAAAAATCTTATGTGCCTGGTACCAGGAAATTACTCATAAGAACATAAGGCCCATCCTAAAAGCAAACTGCTGAGTGGATGAAGTTCAATCAAATATCATTAATCCCTATGGCATTCTGGCCTTTTGGTGAACCAAGAAGAGCTTTAAACTATAGCAGGAAGAGATGCTTCCACTGAAGTGTTGAACGTTGTTCGTTGTTCCGCTTGTTAGAGAGCATGGCTGCAGCCCGCACAATGCCCCTCAGCTAAATTTCCAGTGATTAGCCTAACAGGGAAAGAGACACTTTCCCTAAACAAGTCCTGTCTGTCATTCACACTTCCGGGACTTTTTTTTTGTTTTGTCATAAACAAAACTTTATTTCAGATGGCAGTTTCTCCTGGAGAAGCTATTCTAATGACATGGTAACTTAAGCTTCCTTCCCTACAGTGTCCTCTAAATAATGGGTGATTCTCTCCTTTCGTCTGACCTGTTTGTCTGGATGGCCTCTTAAAATATTCCTATTCCTTAAAAAAACAGTCCCTATTCCTGACTTTCCCATGATACCAGTTAGTACTGAGAGTCCTTACTCCTCCCCACCCCTACACAGAGACACATCTGAAAAGCAAAAAGTGTGGGATTATTTACCCAAAGTGATAAAAAAAAAATTTTTTTTTTTTTTTTTTTTTTTTTTTTTCCAGACACAGAGTCTCACTCTGTCGCCCAGGCTGGAGTGCAGTGGTGCGATCTCGGCTGACTGCAACCTCCGCCTCCTGGGTTCAAGTGATTCTCCTGCCTCAGCCTCTCGAGTAGCTACGATTACTGGCAACACCATCATGCCCAGCTAATTTTTTGTATTTTTAGTAGAGACGGGGTTTCACCAGGCCAGGCCGGTCTTGAACTGACCTCAGGTGATCTACCCACCTCAGCCTCCAAAGTGCTGGGATTACAGGCTGAGTCACCACACCCGGCCCAAAAGTGATGAAATATTTCTTGAATGGATGAAGGAAGAATATTATTGTGTACCATCAGTATTTCACAGGGGCAAGTGTAAAACTTGGTCAAGTGGCTGTTCTGGTGTGCCTTCCTCCTTACGGAACCTAAGGGACTCTTTTCTTCTTAGGCAACCAAGGGACTCTTTCTAAAGGGGCACCATCTTCTTAATGTTACAGACATTGACTTCTACTTTATAGAAATGTTGTCTGAGACAATTCTGAGACAGAGCTTTATATCTTTTTTTTCTTTGGAGATAGAGTCTTGCTCTGTCACCAGGCTGGAGTGCAGTGGTGCAATCTCAGCTCACTGCAACCTCCTCCACCTCCTGGATTCAAGCAATTCTCCTGCCTCCGCCTCCCGAGTAGCTGGGTCTACAGGCATACCACCACACTCAGCTAATTCCTGTATTTTTAGTAGAGATGGGGTTTCACCATGCTGGCCACAATGGTCTCGATCTCTTGACCTCGTGATCCATCTGCCCTGCCTCAGCCTCCCAAAGTGTTGGGATTACAACAGGTGTGAGCGACCGTGCCAGGTCTATCTTTTTAGTAAAGATACACTTTTAACATACTATAAGTTGTTATGCCCTACACAGCTCCGTAATAGGGAAACTTACCTTTACAACATTCGGGGACAATTACTGGCAATCAGGACATCCTTCTTTCCTTCAACACATTTACTGAGCGCTCAACTATGCCAGGTACTCTCCTAGGTGCTGGAATATAGCAAATAGCCCTTCTTTTTTTTCTCTCCTTGAGACAGGGTCTTGGCTCTGTCTTCCACGCTGGAGTGTAGCGGCACAATCCTGGCTCACTGCAGCCTCAATCTCCTGGGCTCAAGCAGTCCTCCCACCTCAGCCTTGAAAGTACTGGGACAGTTGTGCACCACCATGCCTAATTTTCGTGTTTTTGGTAGAGACAGGGTTTTGCCATGCTGCCTGGGTTTGCCTTTTTTTTTTTTTTTTTTTTTTTTTTTTGAGAGTGTCACTCTCTTGCTTGAGCTAGAGTGCAACAGCACAGTCAGCCCACTTCCGCCCAAATTCCTGGGCTCAAGCAATCCTCCTGCCTCAGCTTCCCAAGTAGCTCAGCTTACAGGCATGTGCCACCAGGCCTGGCTAATTTAAAAAAATTTTTTTTTTTTAGAGACAGAGACTCACTATGTTGCCAAGAGTGGTTTCAAACTCCTGGGTTCAAGTGATCTTCCTGCCTCAATCTCCTAAACTGCTAGGATTATAGACATGAGGCACTGCACCTGCCCCAAATAGCCCTATTCTTAAAAGGAGTTTGCTTTCTGGATGATTATAACGATTTTCTTTCTTTGGATGAGGATAATGTGCAAGAAATAATGTTCAAGAAAGAGCTAAACTGGATATTTCAACTATATTCCTTATATAAATTAGAATTGGTAAATTTACCAAAACACTGGCTATCTTAAATCTCTAAAAATTGTCATTAGAAACATTCCCCTCTAACACAACATCAAGTTCTGAAGGTTGCCATAATTTCATCTTGTGAAATACATTATGTAGATTTCCAATTTTAAATACCTGATCATGACCATGCAGATAAGTCTATAGTCAGGAAATTAAATGCAGGTTTCCCAATACTGCTAAGGTAAGATGTCCTTTAATGTGAATAAGGTTTTCTACTATTTCCCTAAGAAGGCTGTTCAAATAAATTGCAATGAAGATGGGGGAAAAAAGAAACACCTCTCAAACGTCTTATAGCTTCACTTTGTAGCCACAGAAAAGAAATTAAAGCAAGATAATTAAACCTTTCTGTCCATTTTGCAACCAACCCAGGGTGGTAAAATCTGGGATTAAATGCAATTTTAATGCAGAGTATAGAGAACTGCACATTTTGGAGCTACTGGGAAAAGATCAGTACAAAAAGCAGAGATGAAGATAAAGCATCTTGACTCAGTCAGCTTCCAATCTTTGAAAGCTAAGGAGGGGAGAAGCACTTAGATCTTAACCCCCACAAAACCACTACAGCAGGATGTCATTTAGCAGAAAGCACTTTCAAATTCATCACCACAGGTGTGTGGCAGTGGTTTCTTTTTTCTTTTTTTAAATCCAATGATCAAGGAAACATTTACTTGTAAATCTTTCTGCCTCTCTTCCACAACACTAAACTGCATGACTGCACTTCTACGCAAATAAAACCTGTCTTCCCTAAACCACAGGTCAAGACCCAGGATTTACGATTAGGGAATGTGACAACAAAACATTGATTTCTTCACGAATCCACTAGCCTTTCAAGTCATTCCATCTCAGAACTATCCCTGTTTTGCTCTTTTCTAGCAATTTGGTCTTTGGTCTCTGGGTGTGGTCCATGGAATCCTCTGAGATGTGATTTTTCCTTCGTATTTGGTTGTTCACTGTGAAAGAGCAAACGTGAGTGAATTCTTTCCCCATGTGGTGTCTGGCCCTCTTCTGCCACACCTTCTTCGGCAGAAGTCCTGGTGTCCTTGAGATCCAGTAGGACGTTCCAGCCTCAGAGGCAGCAGGCTGCTCACATCATATTCTCTTTGCTTCCACCCACTCAACAAAGAGTCATCAAGCAACTCTGCAAGCCAGTTACCGTGCTAACAACGGGGATACAGTGGCGTGCAAAAACAGGCATTCATGAACTATGCAAAGGGCACTTGGTAGGGGATTTTGGTGCTAAAAACAGTAATAACTTCTGAATAACAAACACTTGATTTGGCTCCACTATAACAAAACTAATCACTACACTGATTCATTCAGAGCCAAAGACACAGTGCCATAGTAACTGGACACATCTAGCTAGTTGCATAAAAAGCTCTCAGTAATTCTAGGTACTACAATAAATTATCAACTAGCCAATGCCTTCTGCAGCCTAGTGAAAATAGCACAGGATGTGAGGCAAGTGAGATTCTTACAGCCCTGTCCTGAACCAGCTGAGTTGAGGTTTTCATCTGTTAAGTGGGCCTAACACCACCAGCCTTCAGCTGTGTCACAGAACAATGGAAAGCGCTAAATGAGACAAAATGTGTCAAGACACTCTGAAATGTAAGATAGCTGTGAGCTGTACAGTGGTATCATCATGGGGAGTAGTATTTTAGACACACGACTCTTACCTAAGACTATTCAAACAAGAGGTTCAATAGAGCCAACAATGCAGGTAGGCACTACTCATCTGCAATTGTCTTACTACAGCCTCTGACCTCCTCCTGATTAGCAGAAAGGATCACGCTACAAGAAAAACATTTCTGCATAATTGCCCAAGTTAAATCTGCTACTCTCACTCTGCCTGACAAATCATTCCATGCTTATTACTTTCTATAATTTAATATATATAAGTGCTTTACTGGCAAGCTTCTTGAAAGAATAAATAACACTTAATGACTGCCTACAGTTTAATTAACTCATGATTGAACTTCTCATGGATTGCTATAAACATTAAATTATAGCCTTCCTCAAAGCTACCATGGATAAAAATCTTGTTTAAAGCTTTAACTCTCTTGCCTAAACAATTCCTAAATTCCAGCAAATCTGTACGTTGGGCAGAGAGGTGAGAGAATCCACCTTAATGCATGGTTATAAAGTGTGTTATTTTATAAAGCAAGGATGAGGTCTTAATTTTAATAAGATTGAAAATGTGCACATGTCCGAGCACCTCATTAATATTACAGCGGTCATTAAACATCTCTGAATCTCAGGCAGTCTTATTAGCATAAACTCTGCGTATTACTACAAGGTTTCAAGTTTCTATTTTGGCTTCTCATCTTAGCTACCATTTTCTGTCTGCGTGATGTTGCAAATAAATTTTCCTTTTGGCATGGCTCAGCTGTCAGGCACCTCTGTTCTATAATGAACCCATGAATTACATCTCCCTGCTCTGACATCTCTGGTCTCACACATCAAAATATTGTTCTTCAACTGTAATTTATAACTTAATTTAAATGTCCCTTTTCCCATGACCTTTTCAGATCAAATGGCATTGCATCTGGCAGTTTCTACTATGCTAAAGCATACTTTTCAAATATAGCCATTATAATAACTATATAAAAAGCCTACTTAAATTAGACTGCATTCAAGCTAAATAATTAAATAATTCCAGTCCATTAAGAACAATATTAGATTTCAAAGTCTTTTGCTATGTAAAATATGCTGTTTATACATTACAAGAAACTGTCAAAATAGTAACTGAGAAAGGAAAAAAGGGGAGATTTGGAATATATCTTAAAATTCTTTATGTAGTTTTAATTAATTATTTTAACTATTAAGGTAAGTGAGAAAGACCTTGCCAAAATATGTTCCAAACAAAATTTAAAAATTTTTTGACCGGGAGCCGGATGCAATGGCTCATGCCTGTAATCCCAGCCCTTTGAGAGCCCAAGGTGGGTGGATCACGAGGTCAGGAGTTTGAGACCAGCCTGGCCAGCATGGTGAAACCCCATCTCTACTAAAAATACAAAAAATTAGCTGGGCATGGTGGTACATTCCTGTAGTTGCAGGCTGAGGCAGGAGAATTGCTTGAACCCAGCAGGTGGAGGTTGCAGTGAGTCGAGATTTGCCCACTGTATACCAGATTGAGAGACAGAGCCAGACTTCCTCTCAAAAAAAATATATTTCTTGGCAGGGCATGATGGCTCACACCTGTAATCCCAGCACTTTGGGAGGCTGAAGCGGGCAGATCACTTGAGGTCAAGAGTTTGAGATCAGCCTGGCCAACACGGTGAAACCCGGTCTCTACTAAAAAACAAAACAAAAATTAGCCAGGCGTGGTGGCACATGGCTGTAATCCCAGCTACTCAGGAGGCTAAGGCAGGAGAATCCCTTGAACCTGGGAAGTGGAGGCTGCAGTGAGCCAAGATCACACCACTGCACTCCAGCCTGGGCAACAAAGTTAGACTCCATCTCAAAAAAATAAAATTCTTATAACCATAATTCACAGATGTCAATACATTTTCATTCATACCTCCATCATCGATGACCTAGTGCCAAGTACAATATATGAAACAGGTAAATGTAAAAAACTAGAAACTAAGAGTATAATGTTTATTTTTATTTGGCCACTATCATTTCAAATAATGCTATTTAAGTACCAGAGAGGCTAAAGTTTGTCCGAACGGTCTTATGGGAGCACAATTCAGAGATAATGGAAAAGACAAAGAATTTAACTGCAGAGAGTAGGGCTTGAGGGAAAAGTCAATTTTCAGAAGGAAATATACAGTTATTGAAGAAACCTTTCCTCCCTCTTTCCATCACTTTCTGAAACTACAATGTTCCAGGAATTATGCCAGCCCCTAGAGTCACATGGAAGAAAGGAGGGGCAGTAACATTTGCTGAGCAGAGCACAGCGTGCTAGGAACGGTGTTAGGTTTTTATGATTTCATCATTCCACATGCCATTCTTCCATGGCAAGAGTACTAAAAATGAGAAAATGACATGGAGAGGGTTCAGTTTCTTTCTCTAGGCCACTTCCCTAGCAAGCAGCAGCACAGGGATTCTAACATAAACCCATTTTCTCGGAAGATGTCCCTACCCTAGAATGTTGCTACTGGGGCGGTATAGGACAGGCAATCTGGTGGGAGCAATGGGCACAGGGACTTTTTCCGCTGCAATTGACAAAGCAAGCACACTGTCATTTCTTAACTCAGGGATAGAGGATGAGGGTGGGTGGAGGAAGGGAGGGAGCCAGCAGCTTGGAAAAGAGGAAAGACACACATATAAACAAACTAACAAAAAAAAATTGCCATCCATGACAACATTCAAAGTGCTAATGAAAGCTGATGGGATGACATTTGCTTGGTCTGGAAAATCTAAAATTCCTCTCAAGAGTAGGTTTTGACAACCCAAATGCCCACTGATGATAGACTGGACAGGGAAAATGTGGCACATATACACCATGGAATACAATGCAGCCATAAAAAAATGATCAGTTCGTGTACTTTGTAGGGACATGGATGAA